>PVIC010034603.1:0-19515 GCA_004025085.1 Thryonomys swinderianus | reverse complement strand
TTTTTTTTTTTTGAGACAGGGTCTCACTTTGTAGTTCAGGCTAGCTCTGAGCTCACTATGTAGCCCAGGCAAGCCTCGAACTCAGCAATCCTCCTGTCTCTGCCTCCCGAGGGCTGTGATTACAGGCGTGAGCCACCACACCCAGCACTGTGGTATGTGATATTGATTGTTGGTGGGCGTGAGTCTCCACGCCTGGCATATGTGGTTACCAGGGATTGAACTCTGGACCTTGCGCTTGTGAGGCAGGCGCCGGAACCACTGAGCTAACCCTCTGGCCCGGGCTGGTTTTGAATTTATGATTGGCCAGACCAGTCTCAAACTTGTGGCCATCTTCCTGCCTCAGTCCCCTAAGTCCTGTGATTACAGGTGTCTGTCACCATGCCCAGCATATAGCTTCCATTAGTAAAACTGCAAAATTAACTCATTACATAATTAGTGCTAAATTTTCATTGCTGGCAAGACCTTAATAGCAAATCCAAACTGTTTTATTGGAGGAGGTTTGGCTAAAGTGATTACAGAATAGGCATGTTCAAACTCCAAACTGGTGAAAGGTCACAGTTAATAGAAACTCTAGACGATGTTAAGTTTTGTGCTCTTTCGACTCAGTTGCTGTCAGTCTTCTCTGGCTTTTCTTTTTACATCTGGTTCTTTTCTTTTTTAATCCATTTTCTATACTTTAACCTAAGCAGTCATTTAAAAACAGAACAGATTGTGTTACCCTTTGTACTTAGAGTATTTCATTGGTTCTCCCTGACTCTCTGGAAATACTAAAATTCTGTAATATAACCTGTGATACTGGACCTGCTTGATATTGTATATTGTACTTGTTTTCTCTTACTTTTTATTATATTGCATTAATTTTTTTACATTTTATTGGTACATTATATATACATATCACAATTATACTCCACATTGAGAATTTGTACCAGTATATGAAACAACTTAATTCTCATTTGCCCCCTCCCCTCCCCACCCTACCTCCCCCCTACCCCTATATATATACAGCATTGTTTCCTTTTTTTCACCACCAATTTTTTCTTTCTTCGTTATTGACTCCTAAGCCCCATTACCCTTTGAATATTTACTATTTCACAATATTAATCATGTATTCTAGAACACATTTATAACTTCACTTTCTCATATCAGAGAAAATACACAATATTTACTCATCTGTGACCTATGTATTCCACTTATGAGTATGTCCTGAAGGTATGTCCATTTGAGTCAATCTCATTCTTTATGGCAGAGTAATGCTCCATTTTATTAGAAAAAAGCCCACATCTTCTTTATCCAGTCTAGAGTTGGGTTGTTTCCAAGATTTAGCTATCACAAACAGAGCTGCTATAAACATGGGTGCACATATGTCACTGTGATAGGAATCTTGTAATTCTTTTGTGTATATCCCCAGCAGGGTATAGCAGGGTCAAATGGGACCTCTAATCCTAAGTTTTTGAGGAATCGCCTCACTGATCTCCATAATGATTGTACTAGTCAACATTTCCACCAACAGGGGAGAAAGGTTCCTTTTTCTTCACCACCTTGCCAGTATTTGTTGCTGGCTAATTTCAAGATAACAGCCATTCTTTGTGGAGTGAGATGAAATCTCAGAGTTGTTTTCATCTGTATCTCTCGAATGGCCAGTGATGTTGAGCATTTATTCATGTACTTAGCTGCTTTTACTTCCTCCTCTGAAAAGTGCCTGTTCATTTCAGATGCCCATTTTTTAACTGGGTCTTTAAATTTGGGGGGGACTGATTTTTTAAAGCTCTTTATATGTTCTAGATAGTAGCCTTTTGTCTGAGGAATTATTGGTAAAGATTTTTTCCCATATTGTTGGTTACCTTTTTTTTTTTTTTTTTTTTTTTTTTTTTTTTTTTTTGAGACAGGGTCTTGCTTTGTAGTTCAAGCTGGGCCTGAGCTCACTATGTAGCCCAGGCAAGCCTGGAACTCAGCAATCCTTCTGTCTCTACCTCCCAAGTGCTGGGATTACAGGCATGAGCCACCATCCCTGGCTATTGGTTGCCTTTTTTTGTTCTGCTGATGGTTTCTTTTGCTGTGCAGAAGCTTTTTAATAGAAAGAGATCCCATTTGTTGATTTTTTTTTTCTGATAGTTCTCATGTTGTAGAGGTTTTGTTCATAAAGTCTTTCCCTAAGCCAATGTCTCCAGGAGTTATACCTAACCTGTTTTGCAGCAGGTTTAGTGTCTGTTTTAATATTTAGGGCTCTCATCCACTTTGATTTTAGTGTAGTACACGATGAAAGAGACAGATCTAGTTTCAGTCTTTGGCAGGTTGAAACCCAGTTTTTCCAGCACCATTTGTTAAAGAGGCTATCTTTCTTCCATTGAGGATGTTTGGTTCCTTTGTCAAAGATGAGGTGCCTTAGTGTGTCTGGCATTGTTTCTGGATCTTCTAATCTATTCCACTGATCCTCAGGTCTGTTTCTTTGCCAGTACCATGCTGTTTTTATCACAGTGGCTTTGTGGTAAAGTTTCAGTTGGGGAAGGTGATATCCTCTGCCATGTCCTTGTTTCCTAGAATTGCTTTTGGTATTCTAGGTCTCTTGTGGTTCTAGATGAATTTCTGGATGCTTTTCTCTAGATCTGTGAAATATGCTGTTGGGATTTCAATTGGGATTGCATTGAATCTATATAGAAGTTGTGGGAGTAAAGCCATTCTGATGATATTGGTTCTTCCTATCCAGGAACAAGGGATGTCTTTCCATTTTCTGATATCCTCTTCAATCTCTTTTTTCAGAATATTATAGTTTTCAGAGTAGAGGTCCTTTCCCTCCTTTGTTAGATTGACTCCTAGATATTTTTTTTTTTCTGGATGCTCTTTTGTAAAAGGGACTGAGACCACAATTTCTTTCTCTGTCAATCTATCATTTATGTATAAAAATGCAATTGATTTTTGAGCACTGACCTTGTATCCAGCTACACAACTGAATTTGGTGACTAAGTCTAGCAGTTGTTTGGTGGAGTTTTTATGGTCTTCTAGATTGAGTGTCATGTCATCAGCAAATAATGACAGTTTAACTTCTTCTTTTCCTATCTTTATTCCTTTTATTTTTTTTCAATTGTCTAATTGCAGTGGCTAGTATTTCCAGCACTATATTGAACAGGAGTGGTAACAGTGGACATCTTGTCTTGTTCCTGATCTTAGTGTGAAAGAGTTCAGTTTTTGACCATTTAGGATGATGCTGGCTGTTGGTTTCTTGTAAATACCTTTTATTAGGTTGAGGTATAGTCCATCTATTCCGAGTTTCTGTAGGGTTTTGATCATGAATGGTGTTGGATTTTGTCAAATGCTTTTTCTGCATCTATTGAGATGACCATATGGTTTTTGTCTTTGAGTCTGTTAATATAGTGAATAATGTTTATTGATTTACGCATGTTGAACCATCCTTGCATCCCTGGGATGAATCCAACTTAGTCAGGGTGTATCATCTTCTTGATAATTCTCTGTATTCTGTTTGCTAGTATCTTGTTGAGGATTTTTGCATCAGTGTTCATTAAGGAGATTGGCCTGTAGTTCTCTTTTCGGGTTGGGTCTTTTTCTCCTTTTGGAATCAAGGAAATGATTGATTCAAGGTATGAATTTGGGAGTACTGCTTCCCCTTCAATTTCATTAAAGAGTTTGAGAAATAGTGGTATTAACTCTTCTTTGAAAGTTTTGTAGAATTCAGCAGTAAAACCATCGGGACCAGGACTTTTCTTTGTCGGTAGATTTTTTATTACATGTTCAATTTTACAAATTGATATTGGAGTATTTAACATTTTTATATCCTCTACATTCAGCTTTGGAATTTCATATGTGTCTAGGAATCTTTGCACTTCTACATTTTCCATCTTATTGGACTACAAATTTTCAAAGTACATGTTTATTGTCCACTGGGCTTCCATGGGTCCTTGTGATTTCCCCTTTTTCATTTCTTTTTTTTTTTTTTTGCTTTTTGAGACAGGGTCTCGCGTTGTAATTCAGGCTGGCCCTGAGCTCACTATGGTGCCCAGGTAAGCCGCCGCGAATTCAGCAATCCTCCTGTCTGCCTCCTGAGTGCTGGGATTATAGGCCCTTTTTCATTTCTAATAGCATGGATTTGAGCATTTTCCTTCCTTTGTTTGATAAGGTTGGCTGGGTGTCTGCCAATTTTGTTAATCTTTTCAAAGAACCAACTCTTGGATTCTTTAATTTTTTTTCTGTATGTTTCTCTTAGTCTCCACTGAATTAATTTCTGCCTTGATCCTTATGATTTCCTCCCTAGTACAAACTTTGGGCTTGTTTTGCTCTTCTTTTTCTAGTAGCTTGAGGTTTAGCATTAGGTCATTTATTTGAGCTTGCTCTGTTTTCCTCGAGTAGGCATTTACTGCTGTGAATTTCCCTCATAGAACTGCTTTCATTGTATCCCATAAATTCTTGTAAGTTGTACTGGGATTATCATTTAATTGTAAAAACTGTTCAATCTCTTTCCTGATTTGTTCTGTGATCCATTGGTTGGTCGGCAGAGTATTATTCAATTTCCATGTATTTTTTGACCATCTTGGGATTTCTTTTGTTATTCAGCTTCAATTTCAAGGCATGGTCTGACAGTATACAGGGGATAAATTCAGTTCCTTTGCACTGGCTTAAACATGTTCTATGAAATTATGTATTCTGATTTTGTCGGATGAAATACTCTGTAGGCATCTATTAAGTCCATTTGTTCAAAGGTTTGGTTCAGTTCAAGTATTTCATTATTGATTTTTTGTCCAGTTGATCTGTCTGGTTGTGACAGCAAGGTATTGAAGTCCCCTACTACTATTGTATTAGTGCTTATCAAGGTTTTCATATCTGTTAATATTTGTTTTATATAGTTTGGTGCATTGGAATTTGGTGCATAAATATTTATGAATGTCATCTCTCTCTCTTGGATTGTTCCCTGTACAAGGATGTAGTGTCCTTCTTTGTCTCTCTTAATCAATTTTGGCTTGAAATCTATTTTGTCTGCAAATAGGATAGCCACTTCTGCTATTTTGCAGTTTCCTGTCGCATGGAGAATTGTATTCTATCCTTTTACTTTCAGTCTGTGGCTTTCTTTCTGAATGAGGTGCATTTCTTGTATGCAGCATATGGTAGGATTTTGTTTCTTAATCCATTCTGCCAGTCTGTGTCTTTTAATTTGCACACTGAGGCTATTAACTTTAACAGTTATTACTGATGTGGCCTGATTTATACCTGTCATGGTGTTATCCTATTCTTGGCTCTGTTTTTCTTTGTTTTTCCCCTTTCCACCCAGTTTTGTGTCTTGCAGTCTAAACTCACTCTGCTAGGTCTCATGAGTTTGTGACCTTCATTGTTTTTCTCCAGGATATTCTTTAGAATGTTTTGGAGTGCCGGTTTTGTAATTGAGAAGTTCTTCAGTTGTTCTTTGTCATGAAATTATCTTATTTCTCCATCAGTTTTGTAAGATAGTTTTGCAGGATACATCAGTCTAGGTTGGAAGTTGTTTTCCTGCAATGCTTGAAACACTTCCCTCCAGACTCTCCTTGCATTGACAGTTTGTGTTGAAAAGTCTTCTATAATCCTGACAGGCTTCCCTTTGTATGTGTTTTTTTTTTTTTCTTTGCCCTAGCTGCTTTCAGTATTTCATTCTTTTGTTGGATATCTGGAACCTTGATAATTATATACCTGGGTGTAGTTTTTTTTTTTTTTAATATCACGGGCTTTTGGAGTCCTATATACCTCGTTTATCTGTATGTCCAGTTCTTTTTCTTTTCCTGTGAAGTTTTCTTCCATTATATCTGTAAACAGTTTTTTGATGTCTTTTGCCCTGTCTCCTGCTTCTTAACTGACTCTGATCAGCCTTATGTTATTCTTCTCTGAGTTATCTAGGAGCTGTTGGATTGATTTCTCATGATCCCTTGCCATTTTCCATAAGTTATTCCTTTCCTGTTCATTGGCTGTGAGCCTGTCTTCTAGGTCTGAAATTCGTTTTTCTGCTTCATTCATCCTACTTTGCAAACTTTCATTCTCGTTTTTTTTTTTTTTGAGACAGGGTCTCGCTTTTGTAGTTCAGGCTGGCTCTGAGCTCACTATGTAGCCCAGGCAAGCCTCGAACTCAGCAATCCTCCTGTCTCTGCCTCCCAAGTGCTGGGATTACACGCGTGAGCCACCATGCCCGGCTTCATTCTCGTTTTTGATCACCTGGGCCTCTGGTTGAAGCTCTTTCTAATGTTCCATTGCTTTTGTTATCTGAGCTTCTATGATGTTCCTGATCTCTTCTTTCATGAAGTCCTTCACTGTGGACAGCATCTCTGTTTTCATCTCAGAGATCAGTTCTGATTTCCATTTTAGTAGATCTGCTTTTGTTACCAGTTCAGAGTCTTGGAGATTGAGCTTCAGTTTGCTCCATTTCCCTTTTCCCTGAATTCCCCCATGGTGGTGATCTTTGTGTCTGGGTTCTTGAATTTTTTCTCCTATTTGTTGGGCTGGCAAAGACTGTAAATCACTGCACAACCTAAGTGGTGCTTACCCAGACTCATGCAAACAGGAATGGAGCTTCCACAAGGCTTCTGGCCTGAGTCCAACGGCGGGTAGGGTAGAATCTCTTGGGGGTGGATAGATGTCCCACAGGGCAGCTGGCCTGGGTCCGATGGTAGGCAGGCTGCTTGCAGGTGGTGGAAGGCACTGGGCGGCCTCTGCAGTGCTTACCCAGATCTGCTCAGCGTGGATGGAGGTCCCTGGGTCAGCTGGCCTGGGTCTGCTTGGCAGGTGGGTTGCTTGCAGGTGGCAGAAGTCACTGTGCAGCCTCTGCTGGGCTTATGCAGAGGCACGCAGGGGATGTGGAGCTCCCAGGGGGTTTTTGGCCTGAGTCTGGTGGTGGGCCAGTTGTTTGCAGATGGCAGAAGTCACTGCACGGCCTCTGCGGGGTTCACTCAGACCTGCCTGGTGTGGATGGAGGTCCCTGGGTCAGCTGGCCTGGGTCTTGTAGGCAGGGGGTGCATTAACTTTTCAATCCATTGGCTTTTATCAAGGCCAAGCCATGTAATTCTTGACTTAATAGCATTCAATGTAATTATTCCCTCCTTTGAACCTTTCTGCTGACTTCTGTTACCTCATAGACTTCTCTCCTGCTTTTAGGTGCCAAAGTTCCTTGTTGAGCTTGCGTTTAGTCCCTGCAGGCTCGCTCAGTGATCTCTTCCAGTCTCAGGGCTTTAAATAACATCAATTCATTTATGTAATTGTAGCCTGATCCCTATCAGACTGGTATGTTTAACTTTCTACTCTATTCAACTATCTAAATAACCACTCAAAATTCCAAAACAGAACTTTTAAATACATATATGTGTGTGTGTATATATATATATATTTTTTTTAAATTTTGACAAAGTTTCAGATGTGCTCCAAACAGATAGTACAGCCTTCAGTTCCAACAATCAATTTGTGTCCACTTTTATTTCATCTGTACAGTATACTTACAGCACTTGTCCTGCTCGAGCCAGATTATATTATATCTAGATATATTTTTTTCTGTAAATATTTTTGTCTCAGATTATTTTTTTACTGTAACACCAGTGTCACAAACAGTTATCAATAATCCTTAATATTGTCAAGTATCCTGAGTCAGAATAGAATTCATCTTTCCACCCAAATGTTTTTTCTTTCCCAGTCTTTCTCCATCCAAGTCAATTAATGGTGCTACCATATATTGAGTTGGTTAAGGCTCAGACCTAAAAGCATTCTGTTTTCTTTTCTCACCTTCTGCCACTGGTTCCTATCTAGCAAGTATTCTTAGTTCTATTTTTGGAATATATCCAGACTGTGCTTCACCTTAATACTACAGATAACACTTGATCAAACCATCTTTATCTCTTTATTAGATGACTATGTTACATATCCTCCAAATGGTCACCCCATTTCCATTCTCCTGTATTATTCTCCACAAAACAAGCAGTTATCTTTTAAAAAAATTAATATTTTGTTATTCCTTTCTCTAATGCAGTTTTGCCTTTAGTAATTTCTACAGTCTGTTTTTTTCCTCCTATGTTTTGGTCTACCTTGACCTAACCTTAACTCCTTTTCTCCCTTATTCACTCTAGTCTACTTGTCTTTTAATTTTTCAAACATTCCAGAATTTATCTTTGTTTTATAATTTGTGACTTACTCTTACAGTTGTTATTATAACTGCATTCACCTCATTCAGGTTAGCTCACATAGGAGGTCTTAAGTGAAGACTTTGTTTCTAAATAAAGTATCTCCAAGTCCCCATTCAGTCTTTCTTCATCATATAACCTTAGTTTCGTTCTTTCTCACCGCCCTTCTCAGTACCTGAAGTTACTTTGTTGATGAGTATTTATTGCCTCTCCCCCTTTAGGTATTTTAATTTATAAGAGCAAATTCTATTTGTGTTTTTATTTATCACTATAGCTCCACTGTTTAGAATGGTGTCTGATACATAATAGACATTAGTAAATAGTTTTTTAGTGTAAAGTAGGGTAATGAATGAACTGCTACATTATTTAAAGAAGACTAAGGACTTTCATAGTCAAGGAAAATGTTCTGTTTTCCTATGGTATGTGTGTTACTAGTAACTGAACCCAGGGCCTTCCTGCTCAGCTATATACACAGCCCTTTTTTACTTTAGATGAGTTTTGCTAAGTCACAAAGTTGCCAGGACTGGGTTTGGATTATAGTCCTCTAGACTTAGCCCCCCAGACTGCTGGCATTGTAAGGCAAGCACCATCTCTCGCAGCCCAAGGTAATTTTATTCAGAAAGAACAACTAAACCTTAGCCTCAGAAGACCTGTTCAATGTATGTAGAAGAAAAAGTTTTAAAATAATTTTCTCTCTCTTTTTATTGGTACATTTTATTGGTATATTATAAACACACATGCACACACACACACACATCACAATTACACTCCATATTGAGAATTTGTACCAGTATGTGACACAACTTAATTCTCATTTTCCCCCCTCCCCTCCCCACCATACCTCTCCCTGCCCCTATTATATACACAAACATTGTTTCCCTTTTATTAACATTAATTTTTTATTTCTTCATTATTTACCCTTAATCCCCATTACCCTTTGAATATTTACTGATATTTCACAATATCAGTCATGTATTCTGGAACACATTTATAACTTCAGTTTCTCATACCAGAGAAAATATATGATATTTACACATCCGTGACTTATTTATTTCACTTAGGAGTATGTTCCAAAGGTATGTCCATTTGAGTATAAATGATTCAATCTCCTTGTTCTTTATGGCAGTGTAATACTCCATTTTAAAAAAACCCACATCTTCTTTATCCAGTCTAGAGTTGATGGGCATTTGGGTTGTTGCCAAGATTTAGCTATCATAAAATGAGCTGCTATAAACATGGGTGCACATATATTGCTGTGAAATAATTTTTTTTTTTTTGAGACAGGGTCTTGCTTTGCAGTTGAGGCTGGCCCTGAGCTCACTATGTATCCCAATCAAGTCTCAAACTCAGCAATCCTCCTGGCTCTGACTCCTGAGTGCTGGGATTACAGGCGTGAGCCACTGCACTTGCCATTGTGGTATGTGGTACTGATTGTTGGTGGGTGTGAGTCACCATGCTTGGTATTGTTGCACTTGCTAGACAGGCTCCAGAACTACTTAATGAGCTAAATCTCCGGCCTAAAATAACTTTTTTTTTTTTTTTTGAGACAGGGTCTCACTTTGTAGTTCAGGCTGGCTCTGAGCTCACTATGTAGCCCAGGCAAGCCTCAAACTCAGCATTCCTCCTGTCTCTGCCTCTCGAGTGCTGGGATTACAGGCGTGAGCCACCATGCCCAGCACTGTGGTATGTGGTATTGATTGCTGGTGACATACAACAGCATTGTTGTATGTGGTTACTGGGGATCGAACTCAGGACCTTGGGCTTGCGAGGCAGACGCCAGAACCACTGAGCTAAATCTCTGGCCTGCTTTTAACATTTTTGTTGACAGTTCTCACTAAGATCATCCATTGCCCTCAAACTTTATTCTTCTATCTCATCTTCCTGAGTAGCTGGGATTACAGACATATTGTACCATACCCAGTTTTGTTGTTCTTTTTACTCTGTAAGTGCTGCTATAATTTATTTGGAATTTATCATTTATTGGACATTACATATCCTCTACTATTTAAAACAGTACTATATAAGGTGATGGTAGCTCAGTGAATATGTTGAGATTATCTTCCAAGAATATAGGGAATACTGTGCTGATGACAAAAAGAGAAAGTTATAGGAAGAAGAAAGAAAGTAATAAACCTGGTGTTAGACCTTTCACTTTCTTGTGTGCTATTAGTCTGAATTATGGGCCTGTAAGAGCTGTTTTGTTTCTGCAGTTGAGATCTCAGAGAAGCTAATAAATTCATCAATTAAAGATTAATGGAATGAGAGGAATAGAAGTTATACTTAGATTAAATTGAGAGATTGGTAGGAATAGAAGTTAGATTAAATTGAGAGACTAGTTATTGGAAACACTCTTTGTGGTATCTTCAGACAGGAGAGAAGATGTAGTTATTAAAATTATTTGTGCCAGGCATGGCTCACACCTGTAATCCCAACACTCGAGATGCAGAGGCAGGAGGATTGCTGAGTTCAAGGCTTGCCTGGGCTACATAGTGAGCTCAGGGCCAGCCTGAACTACAAAGCCAGACCTTGTCTTAAAAAAAAAAAATTATTTGTAAGGGGGCAGAGTTTGATAATAGAATACTTATCTGGCATTTACAAATCTAGGTTTGATTCCTAGCTGTGCAAAACAAAGTTTTCAAGGCATTTAAAACTTTTTTTGAGACAAAGTCTATTGTATAGTTCAGGCTGGCCTTGAATTTGCTGTGATCTTCCAGCCTCAGCCATTGAGTGCTGGGATTACAGACTTGAGTTATCAAGCCTGCTATTTCAAGGCATTTTTAATGCCTGAACAAAATGCCCATGGTATAATGTCATAAAATAAACCTTTTAAAAATATTTCATAGTACCTCAATTTTATAAAAATATACATAGCTATGTGTTGCAAAAAGATTAAACAGACCTGTTAAAATATTGATAATGGTTCCCTTTGGGTGATTTTTTTTTGAATTTTAAAAATGGCATTGGTACATTTTACAGAATATAATGATTACATTCATTGTAAGGAGTTGGTTCAGGTAACACGTCTTAATGTATTTACTTAAGCTTTCCCCTCCCTCAATGTCTTGCTCCCCTTTCCATTTACAAAAGATTTATCTCCCCATTTCCTACTATTTATCTTTCATTTTGTTCTTTAAATTATTTGTACTTTGGGTTTCTCATATAAGAGAAATCATGCAATATTTAAGCTTATGTGTCTTATTTCATTTAACGTCTCAATGTGATTTTTTTGATTTAAAATTTCTTGAATTAGCTGGGTGTGGTGGCACATGCCTGTGGTCCCAGCACTTGGGAGGCAGACAGGAGGATCAGTGTGAGTTTGAGCCCTTTCTGGGTTACATAGTGAGTTCAAGACCAGCATGAACTATGCAGCAAGACCCTGTCTCCAAAAAAGTAAAATTTCTTTAATTTTTTAAAATGAAGGGACTACTTTAATCATAAGTTTTAACAAATGGATGAGGAAATAAAGTTGGTTTTGGTCACGGATTTAAATTAAACAAAGAAAAGAAATAGGATGGGATGTTAATACACACTAATATTGAATGTTAAGCTGAATGTTTTCAACAATAATTATATTCCTAAATTATATAATTTTATAATTTGCTTGGTAAGTTTGCAATGATTGTGGTTTTGGAGGTTTTTTCTTTTATTTCTTTTTTATTATAAGCTTAATAAAAAGAAAGGAGTATATACTGCTAGAAATTTGTCCAAGAATTAGACAGAACATGGCTAATGCTCAGCCTTCGTGTGGTGACAAGTGTGAAGAAGTGATGGGGGAAGAGACTGCTGTGCAGGTAATACACAGCAAGCTTGATGCTCTGTGTTCTTTTGGTACTATTTTTCTTTTGATTGGTTTTTTGAGATTGGAGGCCTTTTTAAAAATATCTGGTTAGTACTGGGGTTTGAATTCATGGTTTTTATAACGAGTGACATTCTTACCTCTTTTAAAGTTTTTTTTTAAATTTTTATTAAGTTTTTTTTTTGAGACAGGGTCTTGCTTTGTAGTTCAGGCTGGCTCTGAGCTCACTATGTAGCCCAGGCAAGCTTCGAACTCAGCAATCCTCCTGTCTCTGCCTCCCGAGTGCTGGGATTACAGGTGTGAGCCACCACGCCCGGCACTGTGGTATGTGGTATTGATTGCTGGTGGTCATGAGTCTCCATGCCCAGCATTGTATTTGGTTACTGGGGATTGAACTCAGGACTTGCGCGGCAGGTGCTGGAACCACTGAGCTAACCCTCCGGCCCTTTTTTTTTTAATTTTGAAAAGGACTTTGTAAATTGCCCAGGCTGACCTCTTATTTTGTGTTCTTCTTGCTTCAGCCTCCTAGTAGCTGGGATTACAGGCTTGAGCCTTTGAGCCAGGCTAGGAGAAATTGAAACCTGAGAGGAGGGGTAGTTTGGGAAATATGAACTGGTGTTACTTAAGAAATTATAAAACTAATTCCTGCTTGTTCTATTAATAAGTAAACCAGTAATCTTATTTCTTCTCTAACAGCATGTTTTGTAGTATTTATTTGTATCACAAAAATAATAAATGCTCATAATGAAAGTCTAAAGTATAGTTTAATTGCAATGAGTTAACTACTACTGACAATTTCTTGTATATTTTTCCAGAATTTCTCTAGCACTATGATTTATTATAAGAAGTATAGAGGGAGGTAGAGCAAGCAGTTACTCTGGTTGTTTTGGAGAATGGATGGTGCTCAAGTTCAGGGGAACCTTCTTTTGGCTGTGCACTAGGATTGGAGGAACATGCTCTGTTTGCTAATCCCCATGCCAACAAATGGAACTCAAATATGAGTAAAATAGTCCTAACCCTTAAGATGATCAAAGTTAAGCCAAGAAGACAGACTTGGTCCCCAATGTTAGAATTATGTAACCTGCCTCTCATCCTTGTAGTAGTTACT
The DNA here is from genome assembly GCA_004025085.1 of Thryonomys swinderianus. Lineage (NCBI taxonomy): Eukaryota > Metazoa > Chordata > Mammalia > Rodentia > Thryonomyidae > Thryonomys > Thryonomys swinderianus. The sequence continues at coordinate 6,479 of PVIC010034603.1, read as the reverse complement.
ATCTTCATTTTCCCACTCCTAAAAAGTTGTAAGATATCCACGTGTTTACTTTTTGCTTAAATAATTTCTGCTGAACTTTCCATTTAGGTTATATTCTTTTATTTTAAATATATATAGGAATTACTCAAGGTGATGAGGACAATTGATGACAGAATAGTACATGAATTAAACACTACGGTTCCAACAGCTTCCTTTGCAGGGAAAATTGATGCCAGCCAAACCTGTAAACAACTTTATGAGTCTGTAAGTGTATCTTTTGAGTCTCTATTTTGTGTTTCTTTGTGCCTTTCTTTGCAGGCAAAACAAATCCATTCACATATGTCTAAACTGTGAAAAATGAATGACATTTTCATATTTACTTGCCCACACCTGAGACTATATAAAAAAATTGATCTGGTTTCTACAGACTAGATTGATGTATGATCTTATGCCCAAATCTGTGAAGAACTGGGTCTAAAGAATGGAAGCAGTCATTTTTTGGTCTCTTCATTTGCAGCCTTTAACTTAGGGAAAAAAGGGGAGAGCAAAACAGTAAACGGTAGCAAGAGCAAGGAAGTTGAATGAATCAATTTTACAAAGCCAGACAGCTGATGTAAGGAAGAGTTAAAGCCCTTCCCACTTTTAATCTCTTCTTTTTTTCCTTCACTCATCACAAAAGGGAATAAAAGTGTATGGCAAAAGGGAGAGAAGGAAAGCTGCAAAAAAACTGTCATTTCCTGAGGTTTTGGTTTCTCAAATACTTATCTTTTATTGCCTCCTTTATTTCTCTTTTGAATGTCCAAAGGCAGAAGGAAATAATGATTCCTGTATTTTTCATAATTTGCTTATTTCTGCCCTTTCAGTGAGCTGAAAACTAAAATTCAAATGATACTTGATATTTTGAATTCTACCATGACAAGGTTACTGTTTGGATTCGTAGTCATATTATTGAAAATATTATGTAAAATCTAAAGTGCATTTCTCATTGTGAAAAATTAGTTTTGGGCAAGCTTATTTTATATCAATTAAATTAGAGCATTAACTGCTGCTTTATTGTTTTGCCCTTATATTAAAATGTTATTTTCTTGAGTGATCAAATAAGTCCTGTAGTTTCAGATCATTGCAAGGTGTCTTCCTGAACAGAGCACAGTAATCAGGAGAGGTCCTACTCCTAATGCACTGGGAAGATGTTTGGCAGTTCACTTAGGTTCTTTGGTTATTTCTGATTAAAGAACTAGAAAGTTATGGTCACATTGTAATACTCTCTCTTACTATACTACCTATGTAATCGCTATATTATTCAATTGTTTAATTTACAATCTTCCTATTAACTTACAGGTGTAGTATCGTGATTAAATACATAGACTCAGATCTAGAGTAAATCTCACGTCTGCTATTTCCTAGCTGGGAGACCTTGAATATAATGTATAACCTCTCTTTGCCTCAGTTTTCTGACTGTGGAATATAGTAGTACCCGGTTCATAGGGTTGTTAGAGAGTATTAACTAATATGTATAAGGTACTAACTTCTTAACATGTAAGGATTTATACTCTTACATAGAAGCATTTGCTGTTTTTATTTTAAGTAGCTTTGAGTTCCTTAAGTACTGTCTCAGTCAAGAAGTCTGTTATGCCGGGTGTGGTGGCTCACACCTGTAATCCCAGCACTCGGGAGGCAGAGGCAGGAGGATTGCTGAGTTCAAGGCTTGCCTGGGCTACATAGTGAACTCAGGGCCAGCCTGAACTACAAAGCGAGACCCTGTCTCAAAACCCTTGTTCAGGTTAAATAACCCTTGTTCAGGTTATTTAATAATCCAACTTCCTTCTGTAGCTAATGAAGATGTTTCCATTCCTTAATGATAACATTTCCTCAAAGATCTCAAGTTATTCTGAACCATGAGTTTTAGAAATTTCATATCTTGAAAGAATACTCATAGTAAAAGTAAGATAGTTTCAGTGAGATTCCCTTTTATTAGTGCACATACCCTTCAGCCTTAGCATTACATTCTTTATTCCAAAGATAAACAGAAGTGTGCATTGGTGTTATAGTGGCAACCATAGCTGTCTTCCATAGAGAAACAAAAATCATTACTGACTATAAAAAGTCTATGAACTTGAAATGGTGCTCTTCAAATATACGCTTAGAGTGTCATCAGAATCTGGCTGTATTTCTAGGAGTGTGCTTAAAACATCACCATTATACCTTGCTAATCAAACTGTGCAGAAAATAGATGAGAACTATTTTATTCAATTTGTTACATTGAGAGGGAGTTTATTACAGAGCTCATATATCCTTACTTTCAGCCAACACACAATTGACGCCACCACTAAGCTCTGCTTTGTGTATAAGTTGCTGGTATCAATGGCTACATGTTACAATCTTAAAAGGGCTTCACCTTACATAGGCATATGTACCATTCTCCTTATTTTAATTGTAGTGGAGACCTCTACATTTGGTTTATGCTGTTTTCTCCTTTTTGACAACATGAGACCGAAAACAAAATATGAAATGAAGAAAAAGAGAAATAATAATAAGTTGTCCTGGGAATGGATGTAGGGTGGACAAAATGATGGAGCAGTAGGAGTGACAAGCACAGAGGTGAAGCAGACTGAATTGAAAAGCCCCACAAGGTGCTGCAAGGAAGAGGAGCAGAAAGTACTGGGGCATAAGGAGGAGCAGACAGCTCAAGCCTCCTACGTCCACCCTCTGTGGTGCTCCCTTCCATCAGTTTCTAGAAGATTTTTCTGATTCAACACAATTCAATTTTTAAAAATTGTATAGAAGTATTACATTTCTGACGTCTCAAAATAAGGATCTTTTAAACAATGAAATGTGATAAATTGATGTGATTTTTCCCCTTCCTTTCATTCCTTTGTTCTTTCAGTTGATGGCAGCTCATGCCAGTAGGGACAGAGTCATAAAAAATTGTATAGCCCAGACCTCAGCAGTAGTAAAAAACCTCCGAGAAGAGAGAGAAAAAAATTTGGATGATTTAACGTTATTAAAACAACTTAGAAAAGAGCAGACAAAGGTAAGTCAAATAGAATTTACATTCTCAGGCAAACTTTTTTCAAATTAATCATTCAAAATAATTTTTATTTTTAGCCCAGCATTGTGGTATATGTCTGTACATGGTGTTACATAGCGGTACATGATGGTACAGCTACTTAGCAGGATGAGGCAGGAAGAGCACAAGTTCAAGGCCAACTGGTAATTTCTCAAACCCCTGTCTTAAAATTTTGAAAAAGGACTAGGAATGTAGCTTAGGGGTAGAGCACTTGCCTAGAATGTGTGAGGTCCTGGGTTTTGTTCCCAGTACTGCAAAAATAAGTACAAAAATAAACAAAGGTAGTTTAAGTATGTCCATTTTAGAGTAAGATATGGTCATTACTTTAAAATCATTGACCAGGAGTTTTAGTGAGCTTTATTTTATTACAATTAGATATTAGTTGGTCAATTAATGACATTTTATGAGCAGATACGTTATAGCAGCTTTAAGTAAAATAGGCATATAATATTTTATTTCTGTTCATTTATTTCCCATGTTTGTTTGTATTTTTTTAGTTTTTTTTTTTTTTTTTTTTTTTTTTTTTTTTTTTTTTTTTTTTTTTTTTTTTTTTTTTTTTTTTTTTTTTTTTTTTTTTTTTTTGCTTTTTGGAGACAGGGTCTCGCTTTGTAGTTCAGGCTGGCCCTGAGCTCACCATGGAGCCCAGGTAAGCCGCCGCGAACTCAGCAATCCTCCTGTCTCTGCCTCCCGAGTGCTGGGATTACAGGCGTGAGCCACCACGCCCAGCATTATATGTGGTAACCGGGATCAAACTCAGGTCCTTATGCTTGCGAGGCAGGTGCCGGAACCACTGAGCTAACCCTCTGGCCCTGTATTTTTTTAGTTTTTTGAGAAAGGGTCTCACTTGGTAGTTCAGGCCGGCCCTGAACTCACTATGTAGCCCAGGCTAGCCTTGAACTCTCAGCAGTCCTCCTGCCTCTGCCTCCTGAGTGATGGAATTACAGGCGTGAGCCAACATGCCCAGCATTGTGGTATGTGGAACCAGGAATTGATTCTGGGAGCTCGCTTTTGCCAGGCAGACACTGGAATCACTAAGCTAAATCCCAGGCCCTTATTTCCTATTTTTAAAGGATCAATACAGACCACCACCACATGAGAAATGGAGGAAATCACATCTGTGTCTTTTTTTTTTTTTTTTTTTGAGACAGAGTCTCACCTTGTAGTTCAGATTGGCCCATGAGCTCACTATGAAGCCTAGGCTAGCCTCGAATTCACAGCAATCCTCCTGCCTCTGCCTGTGCCTCCTGAGTGCTGGAATTACAGGTGTGAGCACCATGCCCACATTGTGGTATGTGGTACTGGGGAGTGAATTTGGGACCTTGAGCTTGCAAGGCAGGTGCTGGAACCACTGAGCTAAATCCCCAGCTGGACTTTTGCTTTTTTGAGACTAAATCTCACTGTGCAGTTTAGGTTGGCCTCAAACTCACAATAGTTCTACCTCAGTTGCTTGAGTGCTAGAATTATAGATGTATACTACTGCATCCAAAAGCTAGAGTGTATTTTGATCATATAAGTGCATGAAAAAATTTCATAATTTTTAGCCATTACAGAAATACAAATCAGAAACCGATATTTCTTTTTTTTTTTTTTTTGAGACAGGGTCTTGCTTTGTAGTTCAGGCTGGCCCTGAGCTCACTATATAGCCCAGGCAAGCCTGGAACTCAGCAATCCTCCTGTCTCTGCCTCCCGAGTGCTGGGATGACAGGCGTGAGCCACCACACCCAGCACTGTGGTATGTAGTATTGATGGCTGGTAGGTGTGAGTCTCCATGCCCAGCATTGTATGTGGTTTCTGAGGATCAAACTCAGGACCTTGCGCTTGCGAGGCAGGCACCGGAACTTCTGAGCTAACCCTCTGGCCCAGAAACCGATATTTCTTAGCCTAGTCAAAATGGCTATTATCGGGCTTGAGACTTAGCTCAGTGGTTCCAACACCTTCCTAGCAAGTGCAAGGTCCTAAGATTGATCCCTGGTAACCACATACAACAAAATCAGGTGTGGTGACTCACACCCACCAGCAATCAGTACCACACACCATAATGATGGGCGTGGTGGCTCATGCCTGTAATTGCAGCACTCAGGAGGCAGAGGCAGGAGGATTGCTGAGTTTGAGGTTTGCCTGAGCTACATAGTGAGCTCAGGGCCAGCCTGAATTACAGAGCGAGACCCTGTCTCAAAAAAAACTTTAAAAAAATGGCTATTATCAAGTGCACTCAAAAACAAAAAACAACAAGTGCTGGCAAGTATGTAGAGGAAAAGGAACTCTTCTGCCTTGTTGGTGGGAATATAAACTAGTATAGTCACTATAGAAGTCAGTGCAGAGATTCTTCAAAAAACTGAAATTTATGTGGAGACTCAGTCTTGCTAAATTGCTCAGGCTGGAATAGCACTTGGAATCTTTCTACCTCTGCTTCCTAAGTGGCTGGAATTACAGGCATGTGCTGCAGTGCCCTGCTGAAATATTTCTTAATAGGGTTCTGTATTGAAAGTAGTTATCCCTGATGTCATCCTTTAGAACTCTGCTGATAAGTGATTCAGATTATTTAACTTGAGGATAGTACCTTCTTCAGCCATAAAAATATAGTACTATTTAAATGTAGTTAGATGTTAGTACCTTATTATATATAATTTATTTCCCTGATGTATATAGGCAACTATAGATCTTAGACTCTTTTTAAGCTGCCTTTTTTCTACTTTATTCAACATCACTGCAGTGTTTTCACTTTTAAGAAAATAGCAAGTACTTTCCCAGAGACATGTAAGAAAAAGCCTTATTTTCTCATTACCATGAATGTAGATAATGGTGTAGACCTCAGAGTACAGTTAATCCCTCAGTAGCCCTTTGTGTGTGACATGTCAGTAAAGCAGTTGTGTTACATAGCGGTCAGCAAGACGCCAGCCACCAGGGATAGCAAAATCCACAGATACTCAAGTTCCTGATATAAAAGGGCATAGTCTTTCATGTCTTCCTTTGTATCATAAGTCATCTATAGATTACTTATAGTACCTAATACAATGTAAATGACATTTAAGTCATTATTGTACTGTATTGTTGAGGAAATAGTAAGAAAAAGTCTATGCACTTTTAGTAGATCTTCCTCCCAAAATGTTTTTGATCTCTAATATTTTGAGTCCATGGATGTAGAGCCCACAGACACAGAGGCCAACTGTATCTTACTATGTGAAATATATTGCTATCTTTTTTTTTTTTTTGAGGGGACTCTAAGATACAGCTTTTAATTTTGTGTAATTTGAAACTTGCAGAGAATTTGCAAGAAAGGAGTTTCCATGGGCCTTTTTCGGGTATTCCCTTATTGCTTACATTTTGCCCTGCCTGGTTTACAGTTCATTCACTTCATCTTCCTTACTTTTCTTCACCTTCCCCTGCTTTCTTTGCTCTCCCTTTCTACACACACACACACACACACACACAC
>PVIC010034602.1:0-19506 GCA_004025085.1 Thryonomys swinderianus | reverse complement strand
ACCTGAGTTCGATCCCCGGTTACCACATATAATGCTGGGCGTGGTGGCTCACGCCTGTAATCCCAGCACTCGGGAGGCAGAGACGGGAGGATTGCTGAGTTCGCGGCGGCTTGCCTGGGCACCATAGTGAGCTCAGGGCCAGCCTGAACTACAAAGCAAGACCCTGTCTCCAAAAAGCAAAAAAAAAAAAAAAAAAATACTGGCTTTGCACCTTTGTCTACACAAACAACAGACTCACTGAGAGAGAAATTGAGGAGTCAATCCCTTTCACAATAGCACCCAGAAAAATGAAATATCTAGGAATCAATCTAGCAAAGGAGGTGAAAGACCTCTACTCTGAAAACTATAGAACCCTGAAAAATGAGATAGAAAAGGATATCAGAGCCGGGCGTGGTGGCTCACGCCTGTAATCCCAGCACTCGGGAGGCAGAGGCAGGAGCATTGCTGAGTTCAAGGCTTGCCTGGGCTACAGAGTGAGCTCAGGGCCAGCTGAACTACAAAGCAAGACCCTGTCTCAAAAAAAAAAAAGAAAAGAAAGGGATATCAGAAAGTGGAAAGACATCCCTTGTTCCTGGGTAGGGAGAACCAAATCATCAAAATGGCTATACTTCCACAACTACTGTACAGATTCAATGCAATTCCAATTGAAATTCCAACACTATACTTCACAGAGCTAGAGAAAATAATCCAAAAATACATCTGGAACCACAAGAGACCTAGAATAGCAAAAACAATTCTAAGCAACCACAACATGGCAGGGGGTATTATAATCCCCAACTTAAAACTCTACTATAAAGCCACTGTGATAAAAACTGTATGGTACTGGCAAAGTAACAGACCCAAGGACCAGTGTAATAGATTAGAAGATCCAGACACAACTTGGGATACACTAAGCCACCTTATCTTCGACAAAGGAGCCAAACATCCTGTATGGAGGAAAGACAGCCTCTTTAACAAATGGTGCTAGAAAACCTGGGCTTTAACCTGCCAAAAACTAAAGCTAGACCTATCTCTTTCACCATGCACAAAACTAAATTCACAATGGATTCGAGACTTAAACATGAAAACAGAAACAATAAACCTGCTAGAAAACAGGTTAGGTAAAACTCTTGGAGACATTGGCTTAGGCAGAGACTTCATGAATAAAACCTCTATAGTACAAGAACTAGCAGAAAGAATCAACAAATGGGATCTCATCCTACTGAAAAGCTTCTGCACAGCAAAAGAAGTCACTGGCACTGCTAAAAGACAACCAACAACATGGGAAAAAATCTTTACTAGCTGTTTGTCAGACAAAGGGCTATTATCTACAATATACAAAGAACTTAAACAAATCAGTCTCCCCAAGTTTAAAGATCCAATTCAAAAATGGGCGTCCTAAATGAACAAACACTTCTCAGAGGCAGAAGTCAAAGCAGCCAAGAAGCATATGAAGAAATATTCAGCATCACTGGTCATTCGAGAGATGCAGATGAAAACAACAGAGATTCCATCTCACTCCACAAAGAATGGCCGCTATTACAAAATCAACCAATAATAAATGCTGGCAAGGCTGTGGGGAGAAAGGAACCCTTCTCCACTGCTGGTGGGATTGTAGACTTGTGCAAACTTTGTGGAGATCTGTGTGGAGATTTCTCAGAAAACTAGGACTAGAGGTCCCATTCGACCCTGCTATCCCCCTTCTAGGAATATACCCAAAAGAATTTTTAGAAATCACATTGGAAAGACAGATGTACAACCTTGTTCATAGCAGCTTAGTTCGTGAAAGCCCAATCTTGGAAACAACCCAAATGCCCGTTAACTGGAGACTGGATAAAAAAGATGTGTTTTAATGGAGTATTACTATACCATAAAGACTGACAAGATTGATTCATTTATGTGCAAATGGATACACCTGGAGGACACATTAATAAGTCAAATAAATAGATCACAGATATGCAAATACTGGATCTTTTCTTTAATATGAGCACCTGTAGATGCAAAGGTTCTCTAGAAAGTATGATAGTGTTTGTAGAATGGGAAATATACAAACAGAATTTGGTGTTGGAATGTAATGAGGGGAATGAATAAATATGATTCGGAAACAAAAGAGTATGTATATAGAGGGTGGGGAGGGATGTGGGTAAAAATGAGAATTGATCTGTCACATATTGGTACAAATTCCCTAATGTTGTGTGTGATTGTAAGCTGTGTATATAATGTACCAATAAAGAATTCAATTAAAAGAGTAAAAAACTGGCTTTGCAATTCTATATTCATTTATGGTTAAGTGTCCTAGAATTACTGTGAAAAAGAAGCATTATCAAATGCAACTTTACTTCAACTTTTGAGATTTACTTTTGAGGTGGACAAAATACTTTAGTATGATAGTTTATCATAACTATGAATGTTGCCTTTAATAACTTTCACAACTTTGAAGACTCATAAGTTTGTTCAGTTCCCTCTCTGAAAGCCGTTTGACCCATACTATTCATATTTATGTTGGGGTCATTACAAATTTTTAGTGGAAGGAAGGACGCTGCCTTCACAGTCCATTTAATGTTCAAAAACCTGTGTTGGGCCATTTAACATCTGTGTGATTGTGGGCAGGCTGTATAACCTGTATAAACCTCAATTTCCTTATTTGTAACATGTTTAAAAAGAGAGAGATAAAACTTCTATATTGTACTGTTTAAGAGTATGGACTCTAAATCCAACCTGCCTAGATTCCTAGTTTTGCCATTTATTACTTATATAATTTTCAACAAATTACTTAATTCATTTGTGCTTTAGCTCCTCACATTTAAAATAGGGATAATGTACTATGTACCAAATTTAAGAGTTGAAAACTGGGTGTAGTGGCACATTCCTGTCATCCCAGCACTCGGGAGACAGAGGCAGGAGGATTGCTGCGAGTTCAAGGCCCACCTGGGCTACATAGTGAGCTCAGGGCCAGCCTGAACTACAAAGCGAGACCCTGTCTCAAAAAAAAAAAAAAATTGCATACATGTGGCTGTTTATTTCACTACCTGTTTTCAGTTCTTTTAAGTATGTACCTAAAACTGAAATTAGTGGACCATATGGTGATTCTGTGTTTAACTTGATTGATTGATTAACTGATTGATTGATTGATTGAGACAGGGTCTCATTTTGTAGTTCAGGCTGGTCCTGAACTCATTATGTGGATCAGGCCAGCCTCAAACTCAGAGAAGTGCTCCTGCCTCTGCCTCCTGAGTGCTGGAATTACAGTCATGAGCCACCACACCCAGCATTGTGGTATGTAGTTACTGGGGATTGAACTCAGGACCTTACACTTGTAAGGCAGATGCTGGAACCACTGAGCTAAATCCCCAGCCCTGTGTCTAACTTTATGAGGAACTACTGAACTGCCACTGGGGTCATGTATTTACACTGTAACCTGCAATGTATCAGATTCTTATTTTTCATGTTTTCACAACATTGATTGTTTACTTGTTTATTATAGTCTTAGTAGATGGAAAGTGCTACATTCTTTTTGTTTTTATTTTTATTTCCATGATGATTAGTGATTTTTTGTTGTTGTTTTGGGTCAGGGTCTCACTTTGTAGATCAGGCTGGTCCTGAAACTGTATCCCAGGCTGGCCTCAAATTCAAGGTGATCCTCTTGCCTCAGCCTCCCAAGTGCAGGGATTACAGATAAGTGCCACCATGCCCAGCTTGATCAATGATTTTTTTTTTGAGACATGGTCTCGCTTTGTAGTTCAGGCTGGCCCTGAGCTCACTATGGAGCCCAGGCAAGCCTCGAACTCAGCAATACTCCTGTCTCTGCCTCCCGAGTGCTGGGATTACAGGCGTGAGCCACCACGCCCAGCACTGTGGTATGTGGTATTGATTGCTGGTGGGCGTGAGTCACCACGCCCAGCATTGTTGTATGTGATTACCAGATCAAACTCAGGACCTTGCACTTGTAAGGCAGGCACCGGAACCACTGAGCTAAATCTCCGGCCCGATCAATGATTTTGGTATCTTTTCATGTGCTTGTTGGCCATTTGTGTATCTTCTTTAGAGAAGTGACTATTCAAATCATACAATTATTTTTTGGGAGGAGGAGTACTAGGGATTGGACTCAAGACTTTGTGCTTGTGAGACAGGCACAGCGCCACTGAGCTACATCCCCAACTCTCCATGTGCTCATTTTTTTTTTTTTTTTTTGAGACAGGATCTCACTTTGTAGTTCAGGCTGGCCCTCAGCTCACTATGTGGCCCAGGCAAGCCTCGAACTCAGCAATCCTCCTGCCTCTGCCTCCCGAGTGCTGGGATTACAGGTGTGAGCCACCATGCCCAGCACTATGGTATGTGGTACTGATTGCTGGTGGGCTTGAGTCACCACGCCCAGCATTGTATTTGGTTACCGGGGATTGAACTCAGGGCCTTGTGCTTGTGAGGCAAGCGCAGGAACCACTGAGCTAAATCTCCGGCCCTCCATGTGCTCATTTTAACTGAGTTGCCCTCACATTTCTTGTCATGAGTTCATTATACACTCGACACTGTACTCTTTTTTTTTTTTTTTTTTTTTTTTTTTGAGATGGGTTCTCACTTTGTAGTTCAGGCTGGCCCTGAGCTCACTATGGAGCCCAGGCAAGCCTCAGACTCAGCAATCCTGCCTCTGCCTCTCGAGTGCTGGGATTATAGGCATGAGCCACCATGCCTGGCACTGTGATATGTGGTACTGATTGCTGGTGGGCGTGAGTCACCGTGCCCAGTATTGTTGTATGTGGTTACCCAGGATCAAACCAGGGACCTTGAGCTTGCTAGGCAGGTGCCAAAACCACTGAGCTAAATCTCCGGCCCAATGGACACTGTACTCTTATTACATGTGTGCTTTGCAAAAATTTTCTCCTGTGCCATAGACTGTTTATTTTCTTCATAGTACCCTTTAGCACAAAAGTTTTTAATTATGAACAAGTCCAACTTATGTATTTTTTTCTTCTTATTCATATTTTCAGTGCCATACCTCACAATTCTTTGCCAAATTTAGGGTCATGAAAATTAATCTTCATGTTTTCTTCTAGATCTTTATGGCTTTAGCTTTTATACTAAGTCATTAATGGATTTTGTTAGGATTCAACTTCATTACTCTGCACCTAGTTACTCATTTGTCCTAACACCATTTGTTAAAAACTGTTCTTAGCCCCCGCCAAATGATTTAGCATATAATTCATGACTTCTGACATGTACCTTACACCCAACACTGAAGAGCTATAAAATTAATGTTTAAAAATGTTTCTTTTGTCATTCTCTCACAAGAGACACTTTGATCATGTAATGAGTAAGTATTGTATAAGTAAGCCTTTGGTAAAATCATGTGTCTGATAAATATCTGAGAAAAATGTCATGTTTCAGTTTAACCTATTATGGAAGGTGCACTACTTTATTTTTTTCTTTCTAGGTAAAAAATTTATCTTCAGACACATTTCTTCAACACCATGTTGATTTGGATTTTGCTTTGGATAGCTGTTACAGTGGAGATACAGTAGTTATTTTTCCAGGAGAATATCAATCTGCAAAACTTGCCTTGCTGACTGATGACATCATTATAAAGGGTTAGCGGGGTATCTTTGTAATTATTTTAGCAGTATATATTAAATTTGTGTATTATAAGCGTATCCAATGAAATTATTAGAAAGTAGAAGTTTGGGGTTATTTTTAGATGGATCTCGCTGTGTTACCTAGGCTAGTCTTGAACTCTCCTGCCTCAGCCTCCTGAGTGACTGAGACAGAAGAATACATCACCATGTCCAGCTAATGATCAGATTTTTACAGCTCCATGTGTATTTTTACCAGAACTGCTTTTTTCTTAACTATCTCCACTGCTCTTTGTATCACTTAAATTAGAAGAACTATATGGAGGACTACATTAAAATATACTCAGACCTTTCTCAGAAAGCTAGTTCACAAAATAAAAACCAAAAATAGAAAAATTTGGCTGGGTGTGGTGGCTCATGCATGTAATCCCAGCACTCAGGAGGCACAGTCAGGAGGATTGCCATGAGTTTGAGGCCAGTCTGAACTACAAAATGAAACCATTTTTCAAAAAAAATTTAAAAATTTACTAAATTGTGGGAATGTAATAAGGGGAAGGAATAAATATGATTTGGAAAAAAAATAAAAGAGTATGTATATAGGGGGTTGGGAGGGGGTGGGTGGGCAGGGATGCGGGTAAAAATGAGAATTGACCTGTGTCACATATTGGTACAAATTCCCCAATGTTTTGATGATTGTGAGCTGTGTATATAATGTACCAATAAAGTTTACTGAATAATGAAAAAAAAATTTACTAAATTGGGCTGGGGATTTAGCTCAGTGGTGCTACTGCCTGCCTTGCAAGCACAAAGTCATAAATTCAGTCCCCAGCACCACACACACAAAAAATCAATCAATTAATTAAAAAATAAAAAGATTACATATGGTAACATTTTTAAAAATTTTACTAAATTACTTTTAGATTCTGAATATATTTATGTCTTGCTTACTTTACAAAAGAACTTTTTTATGAAACAAACTCTCACTATATGTATAGTTCAGGCTGGCCTTGAATTCGAAGCGATCCTCCTATCTTAACCCTGAAGTGCTGAGATTACTGGCATGCACCACCATGCCCAGCTTCTAGTTTCTGAATATATTTAGTAAATTTGATTTTGCCCTTTTGATTTTGAAATAAGGGTATTCGCATATGTCTGTGGGGAAAAAAGTTGACTAAAAGTCTACCTATCAATTGAAAATTCAAGCAAAATATTCACTATACTGTAATTATAATGAGTAGTACTTTGCTTAACTACATCTGAAATAAGAGTAACATATATAATTTAAATGAATGTATCCTGCTTTATGTTATATTTAAACAACTGCTTTGACTATTCTAGAGCAAAATTATTGGTCTGATTACATTAATCTAAGTTAATTTAAAAGTCTGCCCATCTTTTTTAGTAATGGTAATTACAGGTTTTAAACTAGATTAAGATATGTTTTTGCATTCAGACATTCTGTACATGACTTGATTATAAGATGTAAGGAAATATTTAGTGGACTTAGTATGATAATTACTACAGATCCACTTAGATTGATAATAAACTCAGATATTTCCATCATGGTATCTAGATAAGAACCAAAAGTTAGATTATAGTTAAATATTTACTTAGTTCATTATGAAATAGTTGTTAAATTTATATATATATACTTAAAACTTACATAAAGTATAAAATATATACTTAAAAGTATATGAAGGAAAAAAGTATTCTAACAAGTATTATTGATTAATAACAAAAGGGCTTTAAAATTTGGGATTACTGATTTGTGTTTTTATCCCTATGCATCAGGAATTGGAAAGAGAAAGGAAATTAGGATTACTTCTGAACCTTCTCATGACAGTTTTGTCGTATCCAAAGCTGACAATGTGAAACTAATGAATCTGTCTTTGCTACAACAAGGGACGGTTGATGGTATTGTGGTGGTAGAGTCTGGTCACATGACTCTAGAAAACTGTGTATTGAAATGTGAAGGAACAGGAGTGTGTGTACTTACAGGGGCTACTTTGACAATTACAGATAGTGAAATAACTGGTGCCCAGGTACATCATTCTCTGAAAACTATTGCTTTCCATAACTATAGATAACAATCTTGAGTGATCTTAACATACAAAGGATAATATCTGAATGGAACTATACTTCAACTTAGAAATTGGTACAATTGAAAAAGTAAAAGGCAAGAACCTGATCTTAAAACAAAAGAAAAGGTTGAGAATTTAAAGTGTTTAATTTCTCCTTTTTAATATCTATATCTCTATCTATCTATCTATCTATCTATCTATCTATCTATCTATCTATCTATCTATCTATCTATCTATCTATGAAGCAGGTCCTTACTTTGTAGTTCAGGCTGGCCCTGAGCTTTCTGTGTAGCTCAGGCAAGCCTCAAACTCAGCAATCTTCCTGCCTCTACCTCCCAGTGCTAGGATTACAGGCATTAGCCACCATGCCTGGTATTGTGGTATGTGATACCAGGGATTGAATTTGGGACCTTGTGTTTACTAGGCAGATGCCAGAACCACTGAGCTATATCCCCCCGACCTTATACTCTTATTTTATTGAGTGTGTACATTTAATTATTTTGTCTAATGAATCTCATAATGTGTCTTTATTTTAAAAACTAGTAGAAATCAACAGATTTCTATCCTATATGTGATTAAACATATAGGAAGAGTGAACTGCCTAAGTATCCAAACTAAGAAATCATGATTCTTCTTTTTTTAATTGAATTCTTTTTTTTTTTTTTTTTTTTGAGACAGGGTCTTGCTTTGTAGTTCAGGCTGGCTCTGCGCTCACTATGTAGCCCAGGCAAGCCTCAAACTCAGCAATCCTCCTGTCTCTGCCTCCCGAGTGCTGGGATTACAGGTGTGAGCCACCACACCCGGCACTGTGGTATGTGGTATTGATTGCTAGTGGGCGTGGGTCTCCATGCCCAGCATTGTATGTGGTCACCGGGGATTGAACTCAGGACCTTGCGCTTGCGAGGCAGGCGCCAGAACCACTGAGCTAACCCTCTGGCCCATTAATTGAATTCTTTATTGATACATTTTATATACAGCTCACAATCACACACAACATTTGGGGAATTTGTACCAGTATGTGACACAGGTCAATTCTCATTTTTACCCACATCCCTACTCCCCACCCCACCCCCTATATACATACTCTTTTATTTTTTCCAAATCATATTTATTCCAAAATTGTAATTCTTTTAAAAATTAGAAATCAGTGCCTATAAAACAGATCATGGGTCCATATGTAATGGTTTATTTTTTGAAGAAATAAGTACTTATAAGCTACTTGACACTTCTTGTAAGATATTGTGATTAGTTCTGACTGCTTTTGAATAATTGGAACATAGAAAATTCTAGTCTTCAGATAATAATCACAAAGATCATTAAAAGAGCTAGAAAACTAAGGAATTTTTTTTTTTTTTTGAGACAGGGTCTTGCTTTGTAGTTCAGGCTGGTCCTGAGGTCACTATGTAGCCCAGGAAAGTCTTGAATTCATACCAATCCTCCTGCTTCTGCCTTCTGAGTGCTGGGATTACAGGTGTGAGCCACCATGCCCGGTATCATGGTATGTGGTTACTGGGGATTGAATTCAGAACCTTGAGTTTATGAGGCAGATGCCAGAACCACTGAATTAAATCCCTAGCCCTCTATAGCTAATTTTCTAAAGCAAACATTTAGTATTTGACATTTTAGAAATGTTATCTGTATAATATTTTCTTGCATATGTTATATTTCCATGAAATTTAGTGTTTAGATTGCTAATGCAAAATTACAGTTTTGGGGCTCGGGATATAGTTTAGTAGTAGAGCACCTGTCTAGCATGCCATGAGGCCCTAGCTTCAATCTCCAGTGCTGCAAAAAATAAATAATCACAACTTTGAAATATAAACAGTATTTCAGAGCATGATTTATGTTTCATAAATTATTTGCTTTTAATTTACAGGGTGCTGGCGTTGAACTGTATCCTGGGAGTATAGGCATTTTAGAAAGGAATGAAATTCATCACTGTAATAACCTCAGAACTAGTGATAATTCAAAAAGCACCTTGGGTGGAGTTAATATCAAGGTATCATTTAGTTCTTAATATAAAAGTTATGAAATTTTAAAATAATTACTAGATAGGTACTAAAACATTAGAATTTAGTCTAAATGTTATTGATTTAGAAAAGAAAGCCAAATAAGGTCACAAAACATAATTGAATGATGGCTAATGGGAGACAAATTATATAATTTAATAATTTCAACTTAAACTCTTAGCAAGTGTCTGTTTTGTTTATTTGATTATTTGTTTGAGACAGGGTCTCACTTTGTAGTTTAGGCTGGCCCTGAGCTCACTGTAGGGCCTAGGCAAGCCTTGAACTCACAGCAATCCTCCTGCCTCTGCCTCCCCAGTGCTGGGATTAGAAGCATGAGCCACCATGTCCAGCACTGTGGTATGTGGTACTGATTGCTGGTGGGCGTGAGTCACCACATCCGGTATTGTTATATGAGGTTACCAGGGATTGAACCAGAGACCTTGCACTTGCTAGGCAGGTGCTGGAACCACTGAGCTAGATCTCCAGCCCAGCAAATATCTTTGAATATGACAAAGTACATTGGTTTTGCTCTTATAAAAATAGTTTGTATTATTAATTGGTTAGATCTATAATGCCTTTTGAAAAGTAAAACAAAGAGAATATTGAACTTCAACTCCTTCAGAGTTGTATAAAGTGATTTAAACAAAATAATAGAAACATTAATAGCAGTGATTTGTAGGCAAAATGTCTTCCCAGTCTTTGCTATTTCTGTAAACCATGTTTTCATGTCTTCCTAGGTTTCTCTCTGGGCTATGCAGTTAATAAGCTTTATCCTGATAGTTCTCCTTGTAGGTCTCTATTTTTTTTTGAGACAGGGTCTTGCTTTGTAGTTCAGCCTGGCCCTGAGTTCACTACATAGCCAAAGCAAGCCTGAAACTTAGCAATCCTCCTGCCTCTGCCTCCCAAGTGCTGGGATTATAGGCATGAGCCACCATGCCCACTCTATTTTATCATCCATACACATTTTGTCTCCTTAAATCTTATCTGAAATGCTTGGGACCAGAAGTCTTTCAGATTTGATTTTTTGGATCTCTGAATATTCACATATACATTATGAGATATTTTGGGGGTAGGACCCAAGTCTAAATATGAAATTAATGTTTCATGTGTGTTTCCTACATATAGCCTAAAGGTAATTTTATACAATATTTTAAGTAATTTTGTGCATGAAAAAACATTGCATGGTTTGGAATTTTCCACTTGTGTCATTTCAGCATTCAAAGATTCAAGAGCACTTTGGATTAGAGATGTTCAGTTTGTACTAGAAAACCTCTCCACTCCAGCCTGCAGCATGAATTTAGATGCTAAGTCAGATAATTGGCTAAAAATACTGTCAAGTGGTAAATTGGAGCACCACGAGGGCAGTTTTGGAAACTCTCTAAAATGCTCTCTCTTGAACTGCCCTTGAACTATGTAGCCCAAACTGGCCTCAAACTCACAGTGCTCCTCTTGCCCCAGCCTTCTGCGTGCTAGGATTTCAGGCCTTAAACATTTGTTCTGTTCTTACATATTTTTAAAATGTTCAGTGTTTCTTACAAGCATCAGAAACACTCTTGAGAGACAAACTCGTTTCTAGTCCAGATGTGGGGAGATAGCTAAGGACTTGCAGGATTTATTCTAGGAACTTGTCGGGTGCTGCTGACCCTGTTCACCAGGGCTATAAGAACCACATCTAGCTAACTCAGCGGTATGTGGTATGAGATCAAATTCGGAACCTTTCGGTTGCCAGGCAGATGCTGGAACCTCTGAGCTAAAACCCCTCAGTACATTCTTTGTGTTCCCAGAAATTATTAATCTATCTCTGGCTGTTAGCCTTACCAGAAATACTCTTCTTATAGCTCTGTAAATAACAAATAACCATCTAATTTTTTATATATGAATGTATTGTCCCTCCTCAAAAAAGATAAAGATGGCCAGGGAAGGGCTGGAGATTTAGCTCAAGTGGTACCACACGTAACCTGAATGTACAAGGGCCCAAGTTCAATCCCTGGTACCACTAAAAAAAAAAAAAAAAAAGATTGTCCGGGATTTAGCTCAAGTGGTACCAACCTACCTTAGAAGCACAAGAGCCTGAGTTTGATCCCGGTATCACACACACACACACACACACACACACACACACACACACACACACACACACAAATAGATAAAAGATGGGCTGGAGATGTAGCTCAGTGGTTCTGGCGCCTGCCTGGAGAGCACAGGGTCCCTGGTTCGATCTCCCCAGTAACCACATACAACAATACCTGGCATGGTGACTCATGCCCACCAGCAATTAGTATCACATACCACAATGCCAGGTGTGGTAGCTCTGTAATCAGCCCTTGGGAGGCAGAGGCAGGAGGATTGCTGAGTTGAGGTTTGCCTGGGCTCCATAGTGAGCTCAAGGCCAGCCTGAACTACAGAGCAAGACCCTGTCTCAAAAAAAAAAAAAAAAAAAAGATAAAGATAAATGGTAACCTCCCAGCCACGCTATATTGCATTGCCTTATTTTATTGTTTCCATTTCACACATTCTCTGCAATAACTTATTTTCATGTTTTATCAAGTTCTATTAGAGATCACTTTCATTTGCTGTTGCTGCCTCCCCATTTAGAATCAGTTATTTTATCAAAAATATAAAAAATACATTGATAGCTGGGTGTGGTGGCTCACGCCTGTAATCCCAGCACTCAGGAGGCAGAGACAGGAGGATTGCTGAGTTCGAGGCTTGCCTGGGCTACATAGTGAGCTCAGGGCCAGCCTGAACTACAAAGCGAGACCCTGTCTTAAAAAAAAAAAAAAGACCCCCCCCAAAAAAAACTAGTCTTGTTGTTTTAAAGAAATTTGATACCCCAAGAGTAAGTACTGGAATAATTTTTATATGTTTATATAAATTCTTTATCAGAATTATTGAAAACTAAATTTCCTTAAATAATTTAACAGGCTCTCCCGGCACCCAAACTGAAGATGATTAATAATCACATTTATAACAACAATGGCTATGGAGTAAGCATTCTTCAACCAAGTGAGCAGTTCTTTATTGTAGCAGAAGAGGCACTCAACAAAGGGGCTGCTTCAGGAGATAAAGTAGATGATAACGTGATCTGCAAAATAATGCAAAACCTGAATCTGGAAATGAATAATAATAAAATAGAAGCCAATTTAAAGGGGGATATCAGAATAGGCACTAGTTAAAGCATCTGGATAAATATTAAAGTTTTGTACTTCACAAATTTGTTTAATAAACATATCTTATATCCCACAAATAAGGTAATTAAATTCCAAGCTCATTAAAATATTAAAACATTAAATTCTTTCATTGATTTGTTTTAACATTTTAAAAATAATTGCTTTATTGAAATATAATTCAAATACCGTAAAAATCCATTCTTCAAAAAAAAATAAACCAAAGCTGGATGTGGTAACTCAATGACCATAATCCCAGCACTGAGGAGGTTGAGGCAGGAGGATCACTGTGAGTCGGAGGCCAGTCTGAGCTACATAGTGAGTTCAAGGCCAGCCTGGATTACACAGTGGCATGCTGACTAAAAAAAATTTATATATTTCAACCAGTGCTGGGATGTAGCTGGTAGAGCACTTGCCAAGAATGTGTAAGGCCCTGAGTTCAATACCAAACACTGCAAAAAAGAATAAGTACAGAAGGGTATGGTGGCTCATGCTTGTAATCCCAGCACTTGGAAGGCAGAGGCAGGAGGATTACTGAGTTCAAGGCTTGACTGGGCTACATAGTGAGCTCAGGGCTAGCCTCAACTACAAAGCGAGACCCTATCTCAAGAAAAACAAAAAAAGTATATATCAGTGCTTTTCATTAAATTTTTATTGGGCAGCACAATCATATTTAATTGTAGAAACAATTTGGCTCTAAGCACTATTTTGTAATACTTATGTCAAAAAGTACTCAAGTGTTGTATGTTAGATAAATTTATCTAAGGTAATTTAGATAATTTATCTAAGATAAATTTATGGTCATTGTCCAATGATCTGTGTTAGTAATTGACTAGGGTAATTGGTCACTACAATAAAATACTAGGTTTAACTGCAAGAAACAGAAAATCTAAAAGGAAAGAGATAAATAATACAAAATGTTATTTCTTCATCATATTCAAGAAGTGCAGAGGCCTAGGATTGAAAAATAATTGGTGTTGGCATTCAATGTAGGTCCAGGAGGTGGTTTTTTTTTTTTTTTTTTTTGGAGACAGGGTCTTGCTTTGTAATTCAGGCTGGCCCTGAGCTCACTATGGTGCCCAGGCGAGCCGCCGCGAACTCAGCAATCCTCCTGTCTCTGCCTCCCGAGTGCTGGGATTATAGGCGTGAGCCACCACGTCCGGCATTGTGGTATGCGGTGTTGATTGTTGGTGGGCGTGTCTCCACTCCCAGCATTGTATGTGGTTACCGGGGATCGAACTCAGGTCCTTGAGCTTGCGAGGCAGGTGGCGGTAACACTGAGCTAACCCTCCGGCCCCCAGGAGGTGTTTTGTATTAGAAATTCAAGTTTCTTCTCTCTTATTTCTCTGTCATATGGTTTCTGTTAAAAATTAAAATATGGTTCAAGATTGCAATTATTGTTCAAATTCCAACTAAGGAGATCACAGGACTTTTCTGCTAAGCTGCACACGTTACTTATTATTTCAACTTGCATGCCTTCAGTTAGCTTTAGAGATCAGATGAGATTGGAAGCCTTCAGGCTAGGATGGCCAGAGACCGAATGCCTTCAGTTAGAATCTAATCGCTTAGTTGCAAATAGGACTAGAAAATGTCTTTTTTATAAAAAAAGCTACTTGACCTTTAAGCTAATGGTTAATTTTCTAAGAAACAACCAATGGTCTTTCCACAAAGCAGAATTTACTTACCTAAGGATATAAAAAAAAATGAGCACTCACTTAACCCTTTGACATTTACTTCTTTATTTTCAGTGCTTCTCTGATTTTGGGCCCTTGCACTGGCAAGGTGGGTGTTGTGTCACTGAGCCAAATCCTGGACCCCTT
Source organism: Thryonomys swinderianus (assembly GCA_004025085.1). Classification (NCBI taxonomy): domain Eukaryota; kingdom Metazoa; phylum Chordata; class Mammalia; order Rodentia; family Thryonomyidae; genus Thryonomys; species Thryonomys swinderianus. The sequence continues at coordinate 4,886 of PVIC010034602.1, read as the reverse complement.
CTTTTTTGTATATAATTCAGCAAAAGTAACCTGAAATTGCTGCAGAGTCTGGTCTGAGAATTGTTTATTTAAAGTGATGGTTCTTCAGTGTTCTACTGAACAGCACCTCTCTCCTCTTGTTAAAGAGCAGTATCTATAGGCAATTCCATAGGTTTTGTCCATATGAGGTCAGCGGTCACATTTACATACAGTTTTAAGATCTTATCACAAAAAAGGTTCAGGATTTAGCTCAAGAGGTACTGCGCCTACTTTGGAAGCACAAGGGCCTGAGTCTGACCCCCAGTTCCACCTCCCCCAAAAAAATCAATTAAAAAAATCAAATATTCGGGCTGGGGATTTAGCTCAGTGCTTCCAATGCCTACCTTGCAAGAGCAAGGTCACGAGTTCGATCCCCGGTAACCGCCTACCACAGTGCGTAGCATGGTAGCTCACACCTGTAATCCTAGTATTTGGGAAGCAGAGGCAGGAGGATTGTGGTGAGTTTAAGGCCATCCTGGGCTACATATTGAGTTTAAGGCCAGCTTGAACTAGAAAGTGAGACCCTGTCTCAAAAAAAAAAAAAAAAAAAAAGGAAAAGAAAAAAATCAATGGACCAGAGGGTTAGCTCAGTGGTTCCGGCGCCTGCCTCGCAAGCGCAAGGTCCTGAGTTCGATCCCCGGTAACCACATATAATGCTGGGCATGGAGACGTGCCCACCAGCAATCAACACCGCATACCACAATGCCGGACGTGGTGGCTCACGCCTGTAATCCCAACACTCGGGAGGCAGAGACAGGAGGATTGCTGAGTTCGCGGCGGCTTGCCTGGGCACCATAGTGAGTTCAGGGCCAGCCTGAACTACAAAGTGAGACCCTGTCACAAAAAAAAATAAAAATAAAAATCAATAGCAAATGCTGGAGAGGCTGTGGGTAAAAAGGAAACTCTCCACTGCTGGTAGGAGTGTAGACTGGTGCAACCACAAGGGACATCAGTTTGAAGACTCCTCAAAGAACTAGAACTCGAGGTCCCATTTGACCCAGCTATTCCCCTTGGTATCTTCTTGAAAGAATTAAAAGCATCATACTATACTGATTTATGTACATCCATTTTTTTAAATTGAATTCTTTATTGGTACAATTTATATACATCTCAAAATCACATATAACTTTGGGAAATTTGTACCAGTATATGCCACAAGTTAATTCTCATTTTTACCCATATCCCTACCCACTCCCCCCCTCCTCCCCCCTTTATACATGCTCTTTTATTTTCTTTATCATATTTATTCCTTCCCCTCATCACATTCCCACACCAAGTTTTCTATAGAAATATTCCACTCTATAAAAGCTGTCCTACTTTCTAAAACTCATTTGCATCTACAGGTGTTCATGCCAAAGAGAAGATCCGGGAATTGTTTATCTGTGATCTATTGATTTCACTTATTAGTATATCCTCCAGGTGTCTCCATTTGCACCTAAATGGATCGATCTTGTCATTCTTTATGGCAGAGTAATACTCCATTTTGTAAAAAAAACCACATCAACAAATGGGATCTCATTCTACTGAAAAGCTTCTGCACAGCCAAAGAAGTCGCTGGCACTGCTAGAAGACAACCAACAACATGGGAAAAAATCTTTACTAGCTGTGTATCAGACAAAGGGCTATTATCGACAATAAATAAAGAACTCAAACAGATCAGCCTCCCCAAGTTTAAAGACCCAATTCAAAAATGGGCAACTGAAATGAACAGACACTTCTCAGAGGCAGAAGTCAAAGCAGCCAAGAAATATATGAAGAAATGTTCAACATCTCTGGTCATTTGAGAGATGCAAATGATAACATTGAGATTCCATATCACTCCACAAAGAATGGCCGCGATCACAAAATCAACCAACGATAAATGCTGGCATGGCTGTGGGGAGAAAGGAACCCTTCTCCACTGTTAGTGGGATTGCAGACTTGTGCAACCATTGTGAAGATCTGTGTGGAGATTTCTCAGAAAACTAGGACTACGGGTCCCATTTGACCCTGCTAGGAATATACCCAAAAGAACTTAAAAACTCACATTGGAAAGACAGATGTACACCCTTGTTCATAGCAGCTCAGTTCGTGATAGCTCAATCTTGGAAACAACCCAAATGTCCATCAACTGGAGAGTGTACATCCATTTTTATAGTGGCTCTGTTCTTAATAGCTAGATCCTGAAGAGAGCCCAAATGCCTATCAACCAACAAATAGGTAAAGATGTGTATGTTTTTTAAAAAATGCAGTGGACTACCACTCTGCTATAAAGAGGGATAAGCTTGAGATATTTACAGCTAATTGGATACACCTAGAGACCATATTCTTAAGTGAAATAAGTCCAGCATATGTTTAAATATCACACTGTTTCTCTGGTGTGATAAACTGAAAACGGAAATAAGGACTGAAATGTATCATAAACATTGGGAAATGTAGCGCTCACTTTGGCAGCACATATGCTAAAAAATGAGTTTTTTTTTTTTTTTTGTGATACTGGGTGTTGAATTTAGGACCTTGCACTTGCAAAGCAGGCACCAGAACCACTCAGCTAAATCCCCCACCCAGAGAATGTTTAAATGAGAAGGGAAAGAAAGAAGGGGGAGGACACACAAGAAAAAAAATCAGAGAAAAAATGTAAACAAAGCTTTTGTACATGAGGGGATGGGGAATAAAAAAGCAAGATATATCATCTTTAATATGTTACATGTTACAAATTCCCTGTTATCATTGCACATATCTAAAATGTGCCAATAGATGATTTTCTGAAAAAGTTAACGCACACACACACACACAAATTTTTTTTTGTGTGTGATGGACTTCCGGTACTTTGGGTATAATGTGATATGGAGGAGCTCCTCTGTTGGTCCTGGCTATCTGGGGTTCTATATGCCTTACATGTATATTTATTTGTTGTACTATTTGGGGGAAGTTTTCTGCCACTATTTCTGTTTAACAGGTTTTCAGTGACATTTGTTTTATCTTCTGATTTTTCACTTATTTCAGTTATTAGTGTTCTTTGTGTCATCTCCCAGCTGTTGGATCCATTTTTCATGTTCTTTTCTTGTTTTAATGTGTCTTGAAGTAGTTGGTCTTTAAAAGCATCATTATGTTCTAGTTCTGAAATTGCTTACTCACAGTTTCTGCTTATGCTTTTTTTTTTTTTTCTTTTTGAGACAGGGTCTCGCTTTGTAGTTCAGGCTGGCCCTGAGCTCACTATGTAGCCCAGGCAAGCCGCCGTGAACTCAGCAATCCTCCTGTCTCTGCCTCCCAAGTGCTGGGATGACAGGCGTGAGCCACCACACCCGGCATTGTGGTATACGGTGTTGTTGGTGGGCGTGTTTCCACGCCCAGCATTATACGTGGTTACCAGGGATCGAACTCAGGACCTTGCGCTTGTGAGGCAGGCGCCGGAATCACTAAGCTAACCCTCCGGCCCCTGCTTATGCTTTTAATATAACTTATCACCTTCACAACGGGGCCATAATTCATATTCCTCACCATCAGGCAGTTATGATTTCAACAGTTTTGTTTCCACCAGCTTAAACAACACTGGTAGTACAGACATGACTGACCTGTTCAGTGGCACGAGACAGGCCCCTTGTATGGTACAAGCATGCCTGTACCACCAGTGGTTCAAGTTGGCAGAAACATGTTAATCTCCTGAATTTCTGACTGAAACCTTTTTGGACTTAAATCTTTGCTAAATTGGTCATTTTGTTTTGGTCATCATTTTGTTGAATTTGTCTAGCCTTTTATTGGTGTCTTCTGAAATTTCCTGGAACAATGTATTATTTCCATTGTTATATCTTCTTTGAGCCTGCTGAGTATCTCTTTGATCTTCTCCTCCTTTAGTTCTTTGAGTCAAGGTCTTGCTTTGTAGTTCGGGCTGGCTCTGAACTCACTATGTAGCCCAGGGTGGCCTCAAACTCATGGCAATCCTCCTGGCTCTGCCTCCTGCATCCGGGGCTCACAGGAATGAGCCACCACTCCCGGCACTGTGGTACCAGGGATCAAACTCAGGACCTTGCGTTTGCCAGGCAGACACCAAAACAACTCAGCTAAATCCCTAGTTCTGTCTGATCTTCTTTCTAACCTCCTGTTATCCTTGGGGGTAATTGGCATGTATGGCTTATGCAGTACTTCCCCTTGAAGCCCCCTTGATTGTCTTCAGAGGAGTTGGGGGTTTGTGGATTTTTGTTTCCTTATCTTCTCATATTTCTGTTGTTTTTGTTTGTGTTATTTAGTGCTGAGATTTGTGGATGTTTATAATGTATTTTGTTGCTAGTATAGAGATATTTGTAGTTGGTGCTAAAAGTGATGTACTTTTCTGTTGCTGTTTTGAGTCAGATTCTTGCTTGGTAGTTCAGGCTGGCCTCTTTGATCTCACTATATAGCCCAGGCTGGCCTTGAACTCACCACAACCCTCCTGCATCAGCTTCCCAAATACTAGGAAGGCAGGCATGTGGCACCATGCCCAGCTCAGTGATGTACTTTGGATATGGCTAATTACAGCCCTTTGCCTCAACTCCAAGATCTGACCATCTTGGTTAATTTGGGAGAGGAGGATGTAGTGTAAATAGCCCAAAACCAAGTTCCCTGGTACTGCACTCTAGTATTATTGACACAAAGATAATCTAATATTGGTTTACAGAGCAGTAACAATAATTATGTGACCTTGGTAATACCAAGGAAATCAGCCACAGTAGCATTCAAGATAGTTGATATTAATGTAATGCCACAGAGTGAGAGATAATTCCACACCGGGACACACAGCAGAAAGAAATGGAAAGATGGAAGTTTATTCACGCGCATGGACTCCACTTCCTAGCGAAGTGAAGCACCAAGTTGAAGCTGTCAGGGTTCTTTTTTTTTTTTTTTTTTTTTTT
>PVIC010034601.1:0-19505 GCA_004025085.1 Thryonomys swinderianus | reverse complement strand
GCAGTCTCTTGGTTGAGTTTTTAGGATCTTCAAGATAGAGTATCATATCATCAGCAAATAATGCCAGTTTAACTTCTTCCTTTCCTATCTTTATTCCTTTTATATCTTTGTCCTGCCTGATTGCTATGGCTAATGTTTCCAGTACTATATTGAACAAGAGCGGTGACAGTGGGCATCCTTGCCTTGTTCCTGACCTTAGTGTAAAAGGTTTCATTTTTTGCCCATTAAAAATCACATCTTCTTTATCCAGTCTCCAGTAGATGGGCTAGGTATGTACACCAAAGAATTAAAAGATTCATAGCACAGTGACATGTGTGCACCCATGTTCATAGAAGCTCAGTTTGTGATAGCTAAATCTTGGACATACTCTGCTGTTTTAAGGTAAAAATCCACACATTATGGAGAACATTCCAATAGAGACTAGATAGATTTGTGTCAGAAATGCTGTAACTCTGGCTTCTCAAACTTTTCTGCTGAAATACTCCAAAATGGAAGAGTTAACTTTGTAACTATGGGGTGGGTGTAGGATGGGGGTGGAGCAGTGGAAACAATTTTAACTACCATCTGAAGTAAAACACTTCATTGTCTTCTTTTACTTTAATGTTATATAGGTACAATTTTGTTTTAGACTGTCTCTTAATAAAAATGCTGCTTTAATTATTTTGTTAAATTACTTGTGTTGCTTTCTCAGATGATTTTGAGTGATACGGAAGTTCCCAGAAAACATGCTAGATTGTGTGCCAAGACCTGGAGCACACTGTGTCCTCCTTCAGCGGTGATCCGCTAGGTTATGAGGCACTTCATACAATAATTCTCTTAGGCAGTTCAAGTCCATCCACTTAAACTTGGACTCCTCTCTCTGAACTTCATTTTCAAATGGGTTCAAAATTGTACATATTTGCAGGGTATTGTGTCATCTTTAAATAATGCATACATTGTATAATCCTTAAATCAGGTTAAAGAAATCCTTTTTTATATAGAATCATCTTAGAATTTGCTTATAAAAGTATTTACATGTTATAAGGTTCTAATTTAAAAACTCAAATAAATTAGGGGGTGACTAGTTGCTTTACAGAACACCTTCCTATATCCAAGACTTTCTTTTTGGTTCTTTAAATATTATATTTTCTTGTTGCATTTGATATGTACTTATTGGCAACTTGGAGGAGAGTATTAAGTAAAATAAAAACTTAAAGGGCAAATAATCAGTAATGATCACTTAATCATGGGTAGAAAGCATATTAGAAATGATCATATTTGCCTATAGAAATATAAGCCAGGTTTTACACAAATTCTATTTGTACAAGCTTTTAGGAAACATGTCCACTATAAGGTGGGGATATTCTCTCATGATTCAATATTATCCAGAATGATTGATTCAATATTATCCAGATTAAATGAAGTAATTCAGTATTATCCAGAATGAATGATTTTATCCTTATTTACAAAGAAACTCTGTAAAAGAAATGATGAACTACCATGCCAAAATAGGCAAAGTTTATAATTAAGAGATAATTGAAGAGTAGGCCAGGGCAAGAAATTGCCGTCATTACGCAGATTATCCATCTCTGCTGAGATGCCAAGACATAGTCAAAGCTGACCTTTGCCAACAAAAAGACAAAGTCAGCAGAGATGTGACACCAGGTTGAAAATGCTTCAGGGAAAAGAAAAATAAAAACCATAAAATAATTTTTGTGGATTTACTGAAATCACTGAACTGTACAGTTAGATTAGAATATTTTTACAATAACATTTCATGATTAATGTTAGAGATTTGGAGAGACTGAAAAAATGGGAAATTGACAAACTTTCACATTTGCTGACATACTTTCTAAAAAAAAAACACAAGCCACATGGGGCATTTTATTAGAGAGTGAACAGCAGAGTGAACTGAGGAGGTAGAAGCAACAGAAAAATGAACAATGAGATCCCATTTTGATGTTAAAAATATACTGATACAAGTTCCCAGTACTGAGTGTGGTCATGATATGATATGTATATACAATGTACCAATAAAGGTAAAAATTAAAAAAATATGCTTATGGCTGGTTGCAAAAAGAAATTAAAGGAGAGGCTTAGAGAAAATCTGCCTCTCTTTTTCTATTTCATTATTGATAAATTCACAGAAAGTTCAGTGTAAATAAATTTTATCATGCTGACCCATGATATCCTCTCACAGCTGTTTTATCTTTCTTTTGAATTCACTATCTATTGCTTATGACTACTGATACTTTAGACTTATTTGGCCTTCTGCTGAATGGGTGATGTTACACAGACAAACCCCTAAGTATTCAAGGGAAGCTGATAATACAATGCACAACCTTCTTTTGGCCAAATAATCCTGTCAGAGATGAAATACTTTACAAAGCTTCCCTGTATTGGGATCAGTGCAGCTATGCTGAGTGAAATTGCAGTGGGGGAGTCCAGATCTCCTCTCCTTACCCTGCTACCGGGGTCATTTAGGAAGCTCAATGAGGCAGTTTCACAGATCTTTTCTAAGCTGACATGTAACATGTTTATAATAAGTTCTATCGTATATCCCACAGAGTGATTGAGTACTCATACACCCACCACATAATGTAAGAAATAGAGGACGATCAGTACATTTGAAAGCCCCGCTATACCCATCACTTGTCACACCTCTAACTAGAGTGAAACATTGTACTGAATTTTGTTCTTTTTTCTTGCTGTTTTAAGTTCAAAGAGTCATATGTGTGTGTATAATATTTAATTTGAATTTTAAGGTTTTCTAGGGATAGGATAGAATAATATTGTGAATTCCCTTAACATTATATTTCTGAGATACTTTCATATTAACATACATGCCAAATTTTATTACTTTTAAATACTGTATTTCATTGAATGAAGGCATTATAATCTATCTGTTTTTCTAATGAGTATTTGGTTTGTTCTCAGGTTTTACTGGTGTTACCATGACATATACATATCTCTTATACATGTTTAAATGTTTCTCAGGAGTATATATACAAGGATTGTAGTGAATTAATATAATATACAATTATCAACAAAGTACAACACTTTCTATTTCTCTACATCTTCACCAATTCTTACTAATAGATTAATTTATTAACAAATTGGTAGTTATAGAACTTGTATCACTGTTTGTATCTTGTATTTCTTTGATTACAAGTGAAGTTGACCAGCTCTTCATGTATTTTATAGGGCATTTATAATTTCCTTTTTTTATCAAATATCTGTTTATATCATTACACTGTTTTTCTGTTGAATAATTTGTGTTTTTCTTTTTGATTTGTAAGAGTTCTTTATGTACTCTGAAAACTAATGATTCATCATTCATGATATGAGGTCCTTTTTAAGCCTGTAGGTTGTCTTTTTCATTTTCTTTATGATATCTTGTGATATATTTTCAAATTTGATATATCCAATTTATCAGTTGTTTTTTCCTTTATGGCTAGTGTCTTATGGTACATATATTTAAAATGCTTCTGCTAAACTGAAGTAAAAAATGATACTTTAGCTGGACATGGTGGGACAGGCCTATAATACCAGCTCTTAGGAGATGGAAGCAGGAGGACTTCCCTGAGTATGAGATCAGTCTGGGTCAAAAGTGAGTTCAAAGCCTCTCTAAGATGAGTAGTGAGATCTTGTCTTAAAAACTCAAAAATAGAACAGATACTTTTCCTTACATTGTCCCCCCCCCCAAGAATTACTGCTTTCATTCTGGAGCCAAGGTCTCATTTTTCATTTTTCTTTTCTCTATTTCTTTTGTGTCCTGGGAATTGAACCCAGGGCTCCATGCATGCTATACATGTGTTCTGCCACTGAACTGTGCTCACTTCTTTTGGAACTGCTCTCCTTATACTTCTTTTTTAGATTTGATCTTTCAAATGTAGTTCTCTTTAACTGATCTGCAATTGATTTTTTTGTTGTTCTTTTAGTGTTTTGAGACAGGGTCTTGCTTTGTAGTTCAGGCTCACCCTGAGCTCACTGTGTGGCCCAGGCAAACCTCAAATTCTCAGCAATCCTACCTCTGCCTTCCGAGTGTTGGGATGTCAGGAGTGAGCTACCATGCCCAGCTGTAATTGATTTTGTAAGGTATAACACAGGGTTCTATTTTATCTTTTTTCATGCAAATAGTTATCCCAGAGCCACTTATTAAATGGTCACTCTTTCCCATATGACCTATATCTAGCTTTGTCACATATCACGGTTTTCATGTATGTGAGTCCGTTTCTATGCTCTTTGTTTTCTTCCTTTGGTGTGTCTTCCTCTCCTATCTTACCTATGATAGCTTTATGAAGCTCTTGAGATTTTTAGAGAGAGGAGTAACCTCCCAGAAATATGTTGGTTATTCTTAGCTCCTTACTGTGTAAAGATATTTTAGGTTGATGAGATACTGGAGAGAGGAACAGATGAAGGATTGGTGAGGGGAAGGGAAAGACAAAGGCTTACAAATATATATTTGTATTGCTACTCAGTCAGTTATTCTAAAGGCTAAGTTCTGTATATTTTTAACTTTCTATGGTGCTGAGGATCAAACATAGGGTGTTTTATACCTCTAGTCATAAAATTTTTAACTGAGTCATAATTATAGGTATTTATGAGGCACAGTGTGATAACTTGATAATGTATAATGTTTAAGCCAGGGTAATTAGCAATTTCATTTCTTTAAATGTTGAACTCAGTTACTTTTGGGACCAGAGAAGTTACCTTCCTAGCAGACGCTAGAGCCTCTTGTGCCCCACAGGAGAGGAGACAGCCCCCCCTCCGTCCACACCACTAGCACTGGTGCCTCACATACTCCACAGCACAGGGCAGCAGAGATGATAGCCAAAAGTGGGCCTGAGTTAGGATGAGACCAACACTCAGGAGGGGAGTATCACACTACAACTGCAGTATTACCCTGCTGCAGAGACTGGATGAAAGACAGCCTTGGAAGGCTTGCAGAGGGTAAAAGCTACGCAGAGATTTTCCAAGATCCCCTAAGAAGCTCAGCTCAGGCAAGAAAGGTCACAAAAGGCCTTATTTGGTGACCTTTTGTGGGTGGAACTGAAGGAGATGGACTTTATTCTAGTGGTCTGCTTGGGCTTTTGGACCACTACCTACAGCCAGCAGAAACTAGTGGTTTGATTTACTATAGATTGCTATCTGGGTTGCCTAAGTGTCTAAACTAGAATCACAGAGCACTTTGCTCTGGTTAAGGGTGCTTCATGGGTGGTTATTAAGGTTTGTTAGGTCCCAGTTCATATTTGATGTCATTGTTGTCATTGATTTTACTACTGTATACTGTATGACATAGTTGGATTTGTCACTTGTTTTATCTGTATATGAAAAGCTGCACTGTCTGGGAGTCATAAACAATATGAGCATCATTTCTGAAGAACCAGAAACTGGACCATAGAAGCTGCAAGTTCTAGCACAGAAAACAAACAAAAATAAAATTATAAGAAAATAAAATGCCTCTAAACAACCAAATGCCTCTAAATCTTCCAACTTCCCTAAAGTAATCCAGGTAGTAGTGAGGGGGAAGAAAATTATGCCATGCAGCAGAAATGTCTGAAAGGGTATCAATGGAGGTAACACAACAGGTCAATAAGTTGCTTGGCAGAGTAAAAGAAGATATAACTAAACAGATAACAACCCAAATTAAGTAAATGATAACAAGTGTACAGAAGACACTAATAAAAATAAAGGAGCACTAAAGAAAGAAATGCAAAACAGGAATGCCCAACATAGAAAAGAGTGGGAGTCCACAAAACAGTTCCAAACAGAAATCCAGGAGATTAAAAATATTGTTGAAAATTTGGGCACCAGATATGACTAGTGTGAGGACAATGTGTCAGCTCTGGAAGGGAGGGCTGTGGTTAATGATCAACTAATGAAAGATACCTTAAAAATAACAGTAGAACATGAAAGCTCAATATCTGCTAGATGACTCAAAAGAGACTATTGTAAGAATAATTGGAATTAGTGAAAAATTAGAAGAAAGCACAAAAAGGGATTAAAAATCTGTTTACAGAAGTAGGAGCAGAAAAATTTCCAGATGAGGAAAAAGAATAACCATGATCAGAAAAAAATGTCATTCCACACCACATAAAAATTAAAATACCAGAAATCCAATATGAGAATATAATCTTCAAAACTGTTAGAAAAAGCAACAATTCACCTATAAAGGAAAGGTCATCAGAATTACAACAGACTTCTCAACACAAACCTTGAAAGCAAGAGAAGCTTGGAAGTAAAAGTTTCAAGCCCTGAAAGAAAACAACTTCCAACCTAGACTGTTATATTTTGTAAAAGTATCTCTCCCAAGCAGGGTGTGGTGGTCCATGCCTGTTATCCCAGCACTCTGGAAGGCAGAAGCAGGAGGATTGCTGAGTTTGAGGCTTGCCTGGGCTATGTAGTGAGCTCAGGGCCAGCCTGAAATACAAAGCGAGACCCTGTCTCAAAAAAAAAAAAAAAAAAAAAAAAAAAAAAAAAAAAAAAAAAAAAAAAAAAAAAAAAAAAAAAAAAAAAAAAAAAAAAAAGGAAAAAGAAATATGTGATATGTGGTAAACTGCAGGATCAACTACTGGGATTATTGTGGACATCTTCCCTGCCTTATCATGTTGGGATTTTGGGTATGGAGGCTTGGTATTGAATAAAGATGCAATGAGTTTGGGTATTTTGCCTCTGGTGCTGCCCAGAGAAGCAAGGGTTGAGCCTGCAGCTTGCCATGAGGGTTCTGGCTGTGCCCTCTTCCCCATCTCCCACAGAAGTACAGCTTTTGTATATGTAGATTGCAAAAAGGGTAGGAAGAAGGTGAGGAGAAGGGGACAGAAAAAGAAGAATGCTATGCACATGTTCACATCTCACATGATGAATATAATCATTATGTACTGCAAACACACTAATAAATAAAACATGAAAAATCTACAGAGTGTTTTACCCTAGAAAAAGAGTGTTTTTTTCAGCAGCATCTGTTTTTTTCTTTAAAATAGACCAATACTAGCTAATAAAGTATGCTTAAATAAATGCACACTAGTTGAAATTTCATAATGAATATTATCAAATCATATTGCAATGAAACAACATTAATAGCAGAAAAATTCAGAGAAACTATGCAAACATGTGGAATTTAAATAACACATTCTTGAATAATCAGTGGGTTACAGAAGAAATCAAGGATGAAATAAGGCCATTCTTAGAATTAAATGATAATGCCGGTACAACATACTAGAATTTGGTATGAAAGCAGTCCTATGAGAGAAGTTTGTAGCTATGAATACCTACATTGGAAAAACAGAAGCACTCTAATAAACAATCTAATGATTCATCTCAACATTCCAGATAAATGAGAACAATCCAAAGCCAGAGGTTGTACAAGGTGGCAAATTATAAAGATCAGAGCAGAAATCAATGAAATGGAGACTAAAAACACAATAAAGACTCAACAGATCAAAAAGTTAGTTCTTTGAAAAAGTAAGTAAAATAGACAAACCCTTAGCAAATTTTACTGAGAAAAGGAAAGAAAAGACACCACGATTTGATGCAATTAGAAATGAGAAAAGTGAAGATAATGAAAATCACCAAAATTCAGAAAATTATTAGCAACTACTTTATAAATTTACATGCCAAAAATTGGAGAACTCAAAAGAAATATAGGCATGTGAATTATGTACATATGAATTACCAAACTGAACCAAGAAGACTTAGCCTGACTAATCTAATAACCAGCAATGTAACTGAAGCAGTAATAAAAACAACCTACCAACTAAGAAAAGCCCGGGACCTGATGAATTTACTACTAATTCCTACAAAAACTTTAGGGAAGATCTAGTATCAATACTCCCCAAACTCCTTAATGAAATCAGGAGGGAAAGAGTACTCTCAAAATCATCTTTGGATGTAAATGAGTTATAGAATATGTGCTAGATTTTGTGAAATAGGAAGTATTCAAAGGGAACGTGGTAGGGGAAAGTAATGAGGAGAAATAATAAATATGATTTGAAATGAAAAAGAAAGAACGTGAATATAGGGGGTGGGGGTTGTGGGGTGGGTAGGGATATGGGTAAAAATGAGAATTAACTCGTGTTATACACTGGCACAAATTCTTCAATGTTGAGTGTGATTGTGAGCTGTATATAAAATGTGCCAATAAAGAATTCAATTAAAAATCATCCTTGGAAGCTAGCATTGCCCTGAAATCACAGACAATGATCGAATCAAAGGGGGGGAGAATTACAGACTGATCTCTCTAATGAATATAGATACAGAATCCTCAACAAGATATTGGCAAATAGAATGTAACAAATCATCAAAAAGATCATACATTATGGACAAGAAGGCTTTGTGTCAGGGATTTGAGGTGATTTAACGTATGCAGTGATGGGTTTTCTTTCTCTCTCTCTTTCTGTTTTTCTCTGTTTCTCTTTCTCCTTTCTTTCCTCTCTCTCTCTCTCTCTCTCTCTCTCTCTCTCTCTCTCTCTCTCTCTCTCTCTCTCTCTCTCCTTTTTGCTGTACCAGGGATTCAACTCGGACCCTTGTGCTTCCAAGATAAGCACAGTACCACATGAGCTAGATCCCCAGCCCAACACATGTAAATCAATAAATGTAATTCATCATATGAGCAGAAACAACAAAAATCATATGATCAGTGCAATAGATGCAGAAAAAGCCTTTGGCAAAATCCAACATCCATTATAATAAAAATTCTGAAGGAAATAGGTATACTTCTCTCAGTATGAAAAAGCCATTATAACAAATCCCACTGGTCACATCATATTAAATAGGAAAAACTGAAAGCTTTCCCTCCAAAATGAGGGGTAAGAAATGGAGGTCCACTATAGCCACTCGTGTTCAACATAGTCCTTGACATGTTAGTCAGAACAATTAGGAAAGAGAAGTAAAAGGGACCCATACAGAAAAGGAGGAAATCATAATATCATTATTTGCAGATGACATGATCCTCTGCTTACAGGATCCAAAAATTCCTCCAAAAGACTCAGAATTAATAACCAAATTCAATAATATTCCAGGATACAAAATAAGCCCCTAAAATCCATATCATTCCTATATACTAATAATGAAATCAGTGAGAGAGAAATTGGGAAAACAGTATCATTCACAATAGCATAAAAAATAAAATATTTGAGGGCTGGGGATTTAGCTCAAGGGGTACCACACCAGCCTTGGATGCACAAGGACCCGAGTTTGATCCCTGGTACCACAAAACAAAACAAAACAAAACAAAACAAGACAAAACAAGACAAAAATTTTGGGTATTAACCAAGGAAGTGTAAGACTTCTACAATGAGAATTGCCTCACTCTATCAAAGTAAACCAAGGAAGACATCAGAAAATGGAAAAATATCCCCTGTTCTGAATAGGCAGAATCAATGCAATCAAAATGCCTGTTCATCCAAAACTGATATACATATTAATACAATCCAAGTCAAAATAACAGCATTTTTCACAGAACTAGAGAAAACAGTCCTAAAATTCATATGGACTCTGAAGAGACCCCAAGTAGGAAAAGCAATCCTGCATAACAAAATTAATTCAGAAAATATCACAATTCAAATTTGCAGTCATACCAGAAAGCTACTGTGATTAAAATAGCATGGTGCTGGTACAAAAATCAGGTCTGTAGACCAGTGGACCAGAATAGAGGAAACAGAACCCCAGGCACATACAGCTGTTTGATATTTGAGAAAGGGGCAAAAGATAAATACTGGAGGAAAGATACCCTCTTTAGCAAGTGGTGTGGAAAAACTGGATGTCCACATGCAGAAGATTGAGTCTAAACCCATATATCATCATATACTAAAGTAAAATAAAAATATATCAAAGATCTAAATGTTAAACCAAAAACAATCGGCCAGAACATAAATAAAACTCCTGAAGACACAGGTGTAGATAAAAATCTTCTGAACAGCCGGGCATGGTGGCTCATGCCTGTAATCCCAGCACTCGGGAGGCAGAGACAGGAGGATTGCTGAGTTCGAAGCTTGCCTGGGCTACATAGTGAGCTCAGAGCCAGCCTGAACTACAAAGGGAGACCCTGTCTCAAAAAAAAAATCTTCTGAAAAGAACCCTAATGACACAAGAAATAACACTGAGTTAAAAAATGAGATTATATCAAATTAAAAATCTTCTACATAGCAAAGAAACTAACCAACAGTGTGAAAAGACAACTTAAAAAATGGGGAATTTTTTGGTCAGCTATTTGTCAGACAGAGGACTAATATTTGGAATATATATTCAATAAATTAGACTCCATCAAATAAAAAACCCAATCAAAACTGAGCAACTGACATGAATTGACACTTCTCAGAAAAAGTGAAAATGACCAATTGATACATTAAAATAATGTTGAAGATTGCAGGTCATTAGAGGAATGGAAATTAAAACTACATTGAGATACCATCTTACCCTGGAAAGAACTGCCATCATCAAAAAATCAAGTAATAACAAATGTTAGTGGGGATGTGGGGGAAATGGAACTCTTCTGTGTTGTTGGTGGGAATGTAAACTAGTACAACAACTCTGGAAATCAGAGTGGAGATTCCTCAAAAAAATTAAACACAAATGCCATTTGATCTAGTTATTCTTCTACATACCTTCTCCAAAAAGTTAGAAATGTTATTATAGGGATACATCTATATTCATGATTATAGCAACACAATTAATAATGCCTAGATCTTGGAAACACTGTATATGTCCATCAACAGATGAATGAGAAGTACTACTTTGCCATAAAGAATTATAAATTTGAGGCACTCACAAGCAAATGGGTGCAACTTGACAATGTAATCATTAAGTGAAGTAAGTTAGACACTCAGGTTTAAATATTTCATAATTTTTCTTATATGAGAAACACACACACATATATATGTGTGTGTGTGTGTGTGTGTGTGTGTGTAAAGAGGTAGGGAGAGAAAAAGAATAGAAGATAAAGAGGAAGTAGAAAGAAAAAGAAGGAAGAGGAAGAAGAAAGTAGTTTAACTCCCCAAATTATCAATTTTGTTGTTTCAAAATATTTTAAAATAAATGGTGATTTGTTTTATTTATATTACTGTTCATTGTTCATTGCAAATAAAGTTTTGTCCTTTGTTTATTTCTTCTTTGTAAGAGTGAAAATTTTTTTGCTTTGACTTGTATTCACTGTAGCGTTTTGACCATTCTTTTGCGCTCATGGTACATAGGATATTAAACATTGTCATTCTCTATTTTGTTATGAAATTTTGTTTTATGTTTTCATAGAAGTAAGGAGAACATTTTTGTATTGTCTTTATTAATATCTATTTGTATTACATTAAAATAGAACACAATAGAAGATCAAGAGGTGTTCAACATACAAAAATCAATCAATATGAGGTACCACATTAACTAAGTAAAGGGTAAAATCCTCAAAGAAAGAAGTTACCTGCCTAAACTTAATGGGCATGAATGTCATTTGTGAGTAGATTACAAGGCATAAGGTTAACATAGTTTTTGTTCTGTTCATTTTTAAAACTAACTTCCTATTCGCGAGTCCCCAGGTTTGGTCCCCAGAATCACAATAATAAATAAAATAAATCACAATAAATAAATAAATAAAAATAAAACCAACTTCCTTGGGATCTGAGGAAATCCAGCATTATTATAAAAAGCAACGACTTTACTTTGAAGCATGCTTCTTTTCAAATTCCTGCTCTATTAATTAATACTTGTGTGGCCTTAAACATATCACTCATTCTGAGACTTACTACCTTTTTGGTCTGTAATTGGTAACAGTCATATTTACCTACTGGGTTACTTTTTCTTTTGTTGCTTTAGCAACATTTCCATGAGTAAGTGGCTTAAAATAGCATAAATTTATCATCTTACTGTTCTTCAGATCACACTTTTGGTAAGGGTTTCATTGAACTAAAATCAGATTGGCATTGGGGCTTAGTTCTCTTTTGGAGGTTTGAGCAGAGAATTTATGACTGTGCTCATGCAGATTGTTGGCAGAATTCAGTTCCTTGTGATTGTAGGCCTGAGGCCCTTATTGGTTTACAGACTGTCCCCTGGGCTCTTCTCAGCATTCAAAGACTACTTATTGGGTAGTGTTTCTTTCCCTTTGAAAACCAAAAAAGATAGGTCAAGTCCTCCTTTATAACCTTCTTAATAATACTCACATTTTCCTTCTGGTCTCTATTCTTCTCAACAAGTCCTTGCTTCAGCGCCTCTGATGAGGGGGGATTTTCATACTCTTGTTTGAAATGCTAGGAAGAATTTCTGTTTGTTCTGGATGTTAACAGGAACATATGATATGTACTCTTGATTTTAGATGACAATTGTATTATTGCCAGGAGAAGTACCAGTTTTAGGTACTCCTGAGAATAGCAGAACAAAAGGGAGTAAGGAAACAGAGTCCTTGAAGACATCATTGTGTTACTAGATCAACCAATATTGGGATGTTCCGCTCAAGTGAACCAGTTTAGATTGGGTTTTTGGTTCTCTGCAGCATAGTCTTCTTTTATGCATATATATGTTTACAGCTCAACCGAATAATGATAATCAAGTACTAGATATGTTAAAAAGAAACACTATTGGTGGTTGGTTTTTAGAATGTGGTCTCTAGACCAGCTGTAAGACTGACACCTCAGAGCAGTACAAATTATATAGTCCAATCTGAATCAGAAACTCTGGGGAAAGCATCCTAGTAATCTGTTTTTCTACAAGCCCTTCAGGGGATTTTGGTGCATGTTAAAATTTGAAAATGTCTGCTCTAGAAGTTGAGGAACTGGGAAATTAATGTTTATTAAAAGATAGTGGATGACTTCATGGAGAAGATAAGAAGAAATAATACCAGAGCAAAATATGCTTCTAAAAAGGAAACTCATAAATTAGAATGAGTAAAGGCACACAAGTAGAGATGAATATGATACTGATGACCATTATATGACTAGTTGTGATAAAATGTTCATAGGTGGTATGGAGGCAGAGAGCTGGTGGTTGAAATTCAGTTTTTATTTTTGACCTATTACTCTCCTGCCATCTGAACTCACCAAAACCTGAACAATAGAATGTGTTATTATTAGTATTCTTCATTGTAGGCATTGCATGTTGAAATTAATTCACAGAAAAGTACTGGTGTGTTCTGACTAATATTAGTGTTATTTGGGCAGGAAGTCATCCTTCTTGGAAATAAAATTTTTGAAGGGCAATACTTTTATTTTCTGCTCAAAATTTAATATTAGCAATGTGGAAACAGCAATAAGTATTTCTCTGCCTTTGAATTGTGAGATACTAGGTAAATTTCTTCTTCCTCCTTTCATTCAGTATTTTATGGCAGAAGTGTCCACCTTAAATACTGATGTCATGTCCAAGGTTGTATATCACCTGCCCACACTGCCTGCTTAGTTTGATAATGTGGGCTTGGATGGAACTGTTTACATTCTACTCTTTTCCCTAAAGCACTATAAGCCATGCATAATGATGCATGCTGTGGAATTATGTAATGGAAACTGACTTTGACTCAGAGAAGCTGCTAGAAAATGAGAGACAAGCAATTTACAGCTGAAATGCTAATGGCTACAAAAATCAAGCCTTAGACCTTCAATTTGCTTTTCTAAATTTCTCTAGATCTTTGTTACTGCGCTGGCAGTTGTTTGGGGTTTGTAACAGTAGGGCTGAAGGAAACAAGAAGGATTTTAACCCCCAAATGCAAATAACCGTCCCTTGTTGATAGCCAGTTTATTGTTAAGGAGTGCCCGAGCAATGAGTACATATTTCTAAGGCACAGGCACTGCTCAGGGTATTTAGTTATTATTTTATTAGTCTTAATAATGGGACTTAATTTGAGAGAGAATTTCATCTAATCATTTTGACATTGAATAAACTTCGTGTGGTGGGCACCTCTCTCTTTCTCTGTGTGTGTGTGTGTGTGTGTGTGTGTGTGTGCGTGTATAAAATGCACATAATGGAGGTGGTTTTGGAGTTGAGCCAAAATATCCCAGTGCCCAAAGTGCCAAGCTACGGTTGCTTTAAATCTGCTTGCTTTGCAGGTCAGATTGAAGGACAACTGAGACAAGCAATAAATTCTCTGCCACTTTGGGAGGACAAATCAGCAAATGAATCACCTCTTGTTTGTTTAGACAGACTTGTTCTGAAGGTCTAAAATTTATTTTTTATTTCTTTGGGGATTGGGCAAGGGAGGAGTTATAGGAAGACAATGTTCAAATCAAGGGATGCTTGTGAGTTATAAACTCAGCAGAAGTCATTTTGATATCAAACTTTTGTTGGAGGAGTAACTCAGAGCTCTGCTAGATTGTTCCCTGGTAGGGCCCTCTCTACCGGGAGAATGATTTCCATAGGCACTGGCTGGTGAGGACCTGGATTTCCCAAGCTTTGTTGGAAGGATGGTGTGTTTTGATAACCTTAACCCAGGTCTGATAGTTATTCCCTAACGTCTTAGAGTCTCCGTCCAGTTTTTGTTAGTGCTGACTATGAGACATTGGCTGTTTGAAGGAGGAGTTTGTGTGCTGCTGGCCTTCCTTAGTCTGGAGGTTTCAAGATCTGGAATGTTCTAATAATTTCTTTTAAATGTTCCATTTTTGAGTTAATTTTCAAACATGAAATGCATCTTAAGGACTTTGTGTAAGTTCTTTAAAGTTAAAGGAAGATATATAGTCTGACATACCCTGTGGTATCTTTTGTGAAGTATTTAAAGTGAGATAAGGCCATGCTGAAGCCCATGCACCCATGAGACAGTTCACAGATACACACACACACACACACACACACACACACACACGTACTATTTGGCATTCTAAGGGTGAAGATATAAGGATGTTAAACACTCCAGATTATATCTGCATACAGCTGATTTGCTGACTTTATTATGCTTAATTTATAAAATTTACTGCTTTTTAGTTTCTCCAGAACTAATTACCCAGACTTGTGTTACAGTTCTACCTCTATTTTCTTAATGTGATTTTGGGAAAGTTTTAAGTTTCAATTAACCCAACTGGAAAATAGGGCTAATACTGATTTACCTCACACAAAGTGTAGGTATAGCTAATAGTCTGTTTGTGTCTAAGCTAGTTTTTACCCCACTAATCAGATATGTCTGGGCACACAGGAGACCATCTCTGGAAGAACTGCAATGGCTCTAATGCTTTATTATTTTGCTATTTCTTAATTTGATGATCAAATTCACAAATAAGAACCATCTGCTTGTTCTACCAAAGAGTCACCCCTTTGTATCATTATATAAATTCTCTATAGCCAATGTATCAGCCCGTTTTGGATTACTGTAACAAAACACTGAGTAACTTGTAAGCAACAAAAATTATTTTTCAGTTATGAAAGTTAGGAAATACGAAGTCAAGGTGTTGGTGGATTCACTGATGAGAACTTACTTTCTTGTTCATAGATAGTAACTTCTACCTGTCTCCTCACATGATAAAAGGCATAAAGCAAAGTGATATGGTTGGGAACATGTAGTCTCAGCAACTCAGAAGGCTGGGCTGGAAGAAACATTTGAGCCTAGAGTGCAGAGCCAACCTGAGCAATATAGTGAGACCCCTATCTCTTTAATGAAAACAAAAGACCAAGAAGATCTTGAGCCTTTTGTGTCAGGGTACTCCCACCCATAATGCCCCAGTGATGCCCTCACTGCTTCTCAGAAACCCCGCTTCCTAACACCATCACAGTGGTCTCTAGGTCTGAACATATTAGTTTTGGAAAATCACAAGCATCCAGATGTAAGTATAAAATTTCATGAAATTTAATGCTATCTACCTGCTGCCACAGTCCTTGTCTGAGGGTTGGTTGTTAGAAATGTCTAACCATAGCAGGTCCCATTGCATCAGACACTGATAACAATTTTTCCCCAAAGCAATGTGTACCATTGTGCCTGAAGGAAATATGAAAAAATAAAAACAGAAAAAAATAAATTTTCTTGAAGATCACCAAGAAAACTCAATCATCCTACCTGGACTTGTGCTTATAGAGCCCAGTTGGTGGGCCTTGACCCATGCATACCCTTCTATCTGAAGACAGTAAAACTGATGGCCTTATGAAATCTATATATTTTCTATGAATCTTCATATCATTCAGTTTATATATCATTAGGATATGAAGAGAGTTATGTGCAAGAGCAATTTTGTAGGTTTATCAGTTCATTAATATCACCTGGGGATAATATACGTCAGTTACACATCATGTATGAAAAACAGAATCCGACACAAATCACAAAGAAATGCAGTTAATGTTTTATGCATTCATAAATCTGGAGCTGTGACTAATACTGGAAACCTCTAGCCTTATAATTCAGCAGCTCCAAGGATTAATTTTACCACACAGAGTCTGGGCTGGGAGTTAAACTACATCTACATGTAAATCCAGACCATAGAGAATAACTAAACACATTCCTGTATGGAGGTTTGTAAATACACTGTGGCACAACAACAACTGCATACGGGGCCTTTTGATTGTTACTTGCTAGCTGTATACAGAGTGTGCAGTATGCAGCCCAATAAACCGTTGTTTAATCATAATTAGTCCTGTAAAATAGTGGCCCACAGCCATTAAGTCATTTCATTATGAAAAGTATGTGCCCTATTTATAGATGAAGAAACGGAGGCAAATCATATTAAATAAATTGCTTGGGTCCATGAAACCATAGGCTGGGGCTTTCTAATTCCTTGGGTAATTGTACTTATTCAATCACACTATCTATTTCAGGAACCCAATAAAAATCCTTCATCTCTTTTGGTTCCTTCACACAGACGGTCATCTTAGATGGCAACATGCACACGCAGCAAGAAATAGGGTTAAAGATGGTGGTGTGAGATAAACCTCATGGAATATATATCATGTACACTTAGAAAAGAATAGGTCAGAGAAGGAACTTCCTGTGAATGAAGCATTGGTACAATTAGTGAAATATTATTATTATCTTTTTGTACAACCACAGTGGATTTCTAGCAAAACAGAACTTTATATGGAGGCAGTTGATGGGCATCTTTGTGATGTGACTTAAAGGAACTGGAGAGCCTATCTTTTCATTAAAAGCAATGTAAGTATATTCTTCATTTTATTTATAGCAGGTCTCTATTAGAGAATTGCATTAACCTCCCCCTAACTGTTTAGAGAATTTGCTGTAACTACCCGGGGGGTGGATTTTATTTGAAGGAATTTTTCAGTTGTTAGTGAGTATGGTAAAGGGGAGACTCTCTAGTTCCATCTATTTTCCTACAAATGGCAGGATTTCACTCTTCTTGACTTAATAATACCCTGTGCACAAACACCATATATGTTTCTTATTCATTCATTTGTGTGAGGCACATGGGCTGATCCACATGTTACCTATTGTGAATAGTATTGAAATAACATGAGCAAGCAGGTATCTCTATTTTGAGTTGTGAGATCAAAACCTATGGATTCTGAACCTTTTTCAGAGTATAAGACTAAAAATAAGTAAATCTAAGAATTAGAAGAAACACACTTAAATCTACAGTATGCACTTGGGTTGATTAGATATTATCTAGTCCTGTAGCCATTTTACATAGAAGGAAACTGAGAGAAGGGAAGAATAGATAGCTTTCCTTACTTCAGACAGCAAGTTATTTCAGACTTGGTGGTAAACCTAGAGCAGACTTGGTGATTCTTTGTTTCTGAACAGAACACAGAAAAGACAAGGAGAGCTTCCTGGCTGGGAAAGTTTTAACCCAAGCATGGCTCTATTTTAAAGTTTTACTCCTTGGAATAGAATGTCTTTTACACTTATAATGATCCAATGTTCAGAAAATCAGGCAATTAGAAGTCACAGAGAAAATTAGCAGCTGCTGTTACAAAGAAAAGCACAGAATTGCTGCCAGATTTCATAAATTTTGCCATATTTGAGAAAATGTCCCAATATGTTACATATGCTCCTTCATGTGTGTAAACCTTTGGTTTTAGTGCTTTGTCAATATAAATATGTTTTGCATTGTAAGTTGGTCTAAGTGCTGGATTTCGTATTTATTATCCTTCAGAACCCCATTATCTCTCTCTTTTCCTGCCTTTTTTCCTCCCTTCTCTCCTCTTGTGATTATTCTTTGCTTTTCCTTTGTGTACAAAGTAATGAAGGGTGTGGGGAACATGGTTAAAGCTCTCAAGATTATTCTAGTTTTTCTCTCTACACCCGCCCTCCCTTCTAGCTGTAGTGACAAGTAGCATTTGAACTCTATCTAGGCCACAGTTTTAAGGTCTAGCCATATCAGTCATGCTTCAGTGGAGTGGAAAAATACATGCTTTAAGAAAAAAACCCTGAAAAACAAGCAAAAAGCAGTTAGAGGACCAAACTGAGGTGGGAACATAGCTACTTTGCTAGGGGCTTGTACACATACTCTTGTCTTTTAGAAACAGTCAATAAACTTACATGTTCTGAGGTAAACATAATGTGTACCTGAAATGTAACAGTAAACTTAATTGAAAAAATATGCAGGTGGAGACATCAGATTGTTCCATTTACTGAGGTTGTAGCACAACTAACTGCTTTGAGAAATCGAGAGATGGCTTCTGTATAGGTTCTGGTACTAGAGTCATACGCAGTGTCCACAGAGTACCATGTGGTGTCTTTGGTAATGAGAGGAAAGAATAAATATGATTTGGAAAGAAAAAGAAAGCACATGTATATGGGGGGTAGGGGATGTGGGGTGGGTAGGATATGGGTAAAAATAAGAATTAACTTGTGTCATATACTGGTACAAATTCCCCAAAATTGAGTGTGATTGTGAGCTGTCTATAAAATGTACCAATAAGAAATTGAGAGATGTAACAGAGGCATTATTGCTCTGTAAACAGACTCATTTCACAGCAGTTTGATCTGGGTCATAGGTGACCCCGCTGCTGCTGGGTCACTAAGCATGCTGCAGAAGTCACAGACTAATTAGGAAAGGAGCTGGGATTTGGGGTATACAGTGAGATTCTGAAATATTTACTTTGTTGCTTTCTCCTAATATATGAAATCCCAATTATTAACCATTCTTTTGGTGGAGCCAGCAGTTTTGAAGCTTCTTTTAATCAGATTAACCACTTGATTTATTGAATAAAGTCTTTTTAAAATTTTTATCGGTACAGTTTAGATATACATAATGATCACATTCATCATAGGGAATTTGTTCCTGTATGTGACATATCTTGATTCCTCTTTTTTTCCCCATATCTCTTCCCTTCCCTCAGTTCTTCTTCCAATCCTTATTTATAAAACTTTGTTTCAATTTTTTCATTCTTTTTTGATATTTCTTTTCCCTTCCTTCCCTATCCCTAGGTCTCCCTTCCTTTTGAGCAGTTTCTTCCTATTTCACATCATCTGTTGTACATTTTGATCCTTATTTACACCAAGCTTCTCAGACCAGAGGGACTATGTAATATTTACACTTATGTGTCCTATTTATTTCACTTAAGAGTATAGTCTCAAGGTAAATCCATTTAGCTATAAATGCCTCAAATGTCTTCTTCTTTTCTTCTTCTCCTCCTCCTCCTCCCCCTCTCCCTTCTCCTCCCTCCTTTTTTTTTTTTTTTTT
>PVIC010034600.1:0-13212 GCA_004025085.1 Thryonomys swinderianus | reverse complement strand
CAAAGAAGCTTGATATTCAAATGAAATTCCCTGGGAAATTTCGTAGGGCTCAACCAGGTAACCTGGAATCTCAGTTAACCTCTGAAAGTTACTATAAAGAAACCTTGAGTGTCCCAACAGTGGAGCACATTATTCAGGAACTTAAAGACATATTCTCAGAACAGCACCTTAAAGCTCTTAAATGCTTATCCTTGGTACTCTCAGTCATGGGACAGCTCAAATTCAACACCTCAGAGGAGCATCATGCTGACATGTACAGAAGTGACTTACCCAATCCTGACACACTCTCAGCTGAGCTTCATTGTTGGAGAATCAAATGGAAACACAGAGGGAAAGACATAGAGCTTCCATCCACCATTTTTTTTATGAAGCCCTCCACCTGCCTGACATCAAGTATTTTCCTAATGTGTATGCCTTGCTGAAGGTCCTGTGTATTCTTCCTGTGATGAAAGTTGAGAATGAACGCTATGAAAATGGATGAAAGCGTCTTAAAGCATACTTGAGGAACACTTTGACAGACCAAAAGTCAAGTAACTTGGCTTTGCTTAACATAAATTTTGATATAAAATATGATCTGGATTTAATGGTGGACACATATCAAACTACATACAACTAAATCAGAGCTTCCTACCGATAACTCAGAAACTGTTGAAAATACCTAAACGACTTTGAAGTGGGCTTTCTTTTATATTTGCCATTTGGAAGAAAAGCTGTAAGGGTATGTAGGCCATCTAATCATTGAATATGTTAGCCAATAGGCCTGTCATTGAATATATTAGCCATGGATAATCTCCTTATGTAAATGGCTCCTCTGAACTCTCCTGCATCTCAGACCTGTCTGTTCTTCCAGAAGATAGCATTGGAAATGCCACGCTTCACTTTAGCGTGACCTTTTCTAGTGGCACTATGGAATCCTTTTAGTTAAGACATTTCAGGCAACACAAGTGTCACTGTGGATCTACTTTCAGGTACTGAGTTGTCAGTTTTTGAAGAAATGAATTTTGAAGTGATGTGGGAGAAAGGAATGCATCATCTAAAGTGTTATGGTGAACTCCATCATTGACCTGTGATTACTAAGGGTTTTAAAAATGTGTTATTAAAAATCTGTAATGGACAGTTAAGGGAATTACTAAAAATTATGAGCTCACCAGATTTTGGTATAAATTTTGTCTTTAATTGAACTGAAAAGAAGTGGTTACAGTTAAAGCTAGAGTGGAAGAGCTTGCCGTTGTTATTCCACATATGGTTACTGCTGTTTACATTCCTTTGTTGAGCCTACATCTTCATAAGCTTCTTAGCAGGCAAATGTTGAAGACTTCTGCTTCGTTAAGGCAGAATCAGAGGCCATCCACACAGGCAACTGACTTGTCTGTTTTCTTTTGTCTTTTACCATGACTATCTATTGCCTCATCTTGATTTTATAAGCAAAACCTGAAAACTTACAAAATGAATGTTTTGTGGTTTATCTAAGAAATAATACAGAAAATATTGCTGTTATTTTTGGTGAAGAAAACTTTGTATAGTTTATTTCAATATAAATAAAATGTGAATTTTGTTTAAAAAACAAAGAAAATAAAAGAGTGTGTTTAAAGTGGGTGGGGAAGTGTGGGTGGGTAGGGATATGGGTAAAAATGAGAATTAACTTGTGTCATATACTTGTACAAATTCCCAATGTTATATGTGATTGTGCGATGTATATAAATTGTGCAATAAAGAATTCAATTTTTTTAAAAAAGATAAACTCATTCAAATTACAGCAAAGTTTTCGAGATAAAACATAAACTAGAAGAGTGTGGAGTCAAGTTTTCAAGCTCATGCAGCCAATATCTTCCAACCCAGTTTATCATACACATTAATGCTTTCTTTCAAACTACCTTGAGAAATAAGGACATTTCTCAATGACCAAAACAAGACTTTATGGCTACAGAACTAGGACCAAAGAGAATACTCAAGAATATTCTATTCAGAAATGATGAGACCAATAAAACTAAAAATCTCAATGAAATGAAAACACTAAGAAAATTCAATAGACAAATAGTCACAAAGACAGTAAAAAAGGAGTAACAAATGAATATGAGTAAAATGATAGTAAATGAGCACATTTTGGAAATGTCTATGTTGATTGTCTTAATCCTCCAATTAAAAGATGCAGATTGCCAAACTAGATTAAAAAAACTCAATCTAGGGAACGAGTGGCAGGCAGACAGGACCCAGCAGCTCTGGGCCCACCGTGCCTTGTTTCCAGTGGACTGGGGAACGAGCGGCGGGCGTACCGGACCCAGCAGCTCCAGGCCCGCCGTGCCTTGATTCCAGTGGACTGGGGAACGAGCAGCGGGCGGAATGGACACAACAGCTGCGGGCCCAGCAGTACCCTGTCTTCCGTAGGACTGAGGGAACAGCAGCGGGCGGACCAGACCCAGAGGATGCGGCCCCGCCTTGCCTTGCTTCCAATGGACTGAGCACGTGGACCCGGCTGCAGGTGCAGTCCATTTCCAGTAGACTGAAGGCCGCCCACCAGCCCACTATATCCCGGGGCTGTGCAGTGAGGAGTCAGACATAGAGGTAACTCATAAGATCAAAGTATCCACTATAGAATCTAACAAACCTTTTTATCATATTTACTGTGTTTAATACTGATATTGGCATTTATTGTATTATGGTAACAAACATGATGTGATTGTTCTGCTCAAATACCTACCATGATGTGTTAGGAGTGAGAACTCTCAAGGGTTATTAAAGATTCAAGGAGGACCCCCCAGGAAAGTGCCACATCCAAAGGGCCCCAGATAATAGAAAGAGACCTGCAACAAACATTGCCCTGTCATCAGACAAAGAAGAGCATTAAAAACAACGAAAGAGTAGAAATGGAAAAATGCACAAAAAACCAGACACAAAGATCCCCACCACAGGGAAATTCAGAGAAAAGGGAAATAGGGTAAACTGAAACTCAAACACCAGGACTCTTGGAGATGGTAACTAAAGCAGATCTAGTAAAATGGAAAGCAGAACTCATCTCTGAGATCAAAACAGAGATACTGTCTGCAGGGAAAGACTTCATTAAAGAAGAGATCAGTGAGATGATTGAATCCAAGTTAGCAGAAGCAATGGAACCTTTTAAACAGCTTCAAGCAGAACTCCAGGGAATGATGAAGGAGAATGAAAGCTTGCACACCAGGATGAATGAAGCAGAGAACTGAATCTCAGACCTAGAGGACAGCATAGCAGCCAGCGAGCAGAAAAGGTATAATCTATGGAAAAGAGCAATGGATCATGAGAAATCAATTCAACAGCTTCTAGATGACTCAAAGATAAATGACATAAGATTGATTGGAGTCACTTGGGAAGCAGGAGACAGTGTAAAAGACATAAAAAAGCTACCGTCAGAGATAGCAACAGAAAACGTCACAGGAAAAGACATAGACATACAGATAAATGAGGCCTATCAGACTCCAAAATGGCGTGACATAAAAATATCTACACCTAGACACATAATTATCAAGGTTCCAGATGTACAACAAAAGAATGAAATACTGAAAGCAGTGAGAGAAAGGAAGAAAATCACCTACAAAGAGAAGCCCATTAGGATCACAGCAGACTTTTCAACACAAACACTCAGTGCAAGGAGAGCGTGGAGAGAAGAATTTCAAGCATTGCAGGAAAACAACTTCCAACCTAGACTGTTGTATCCTGCAAAACTATCTTTCAGAATAGATGGGGAAATAAGATACTTCCACGATAAAGAACACCTGAAAAACTTCACAAGCACAAAACCTGCACTCCAAAACATCCTAAAGAACATCTTGGAAAAAAACACAGAAAACTCCATACCCACAAGAGCCAGGAGAGTGAATTCATTGGGGCAAACAAGAAACTAAATAGAAAAGGGGAAAAGCAAAGAAGAAAAGAACCGAGAACAGGGAAACATGGCAGCTCTGAATATATCCATATCAGTCATAACCATTAATGTCAATGGCCTCAATGCGCCAATTAAAAGACACAGACTAGCAGATTGGATCAAGAAGCAAGATCCTACAATCTGCTGCATACAGGAAACACACCTAATTCAGAAGGAAACCCATAGACTGAAAATAAAAGGTTTGAAAACAATCCTCCATGCCACAGGAAAGTGCAAAAAAGCAGGAGTGGCTATCTTGTTTGCAGATAAAATAGATTTCAAACCCAAACTGATTAAAAGAGATAAAGAAGGTCACTATATTCTCATACAAGGAACTATCCAGGAGAAAGAAATAACACTCATAAATATTTAAGCACTGAACTCTAACGCACCCAACTATACAAAACAAACATTACTGGACACGAAAAGCCAACTATCCATGAATACAATATTCCTAGGGGATTTTAACACTCCACTGTCACAAATTGACAGGTCAACTGGACAAAGAATCAATAAGGAAATACTTGAGCTAAATCAAACTTTGGAGCAAATAGACTTATTAGATGCCTGCAGAATTTTTCACACTTCAAAGCGAGAATATACCTTCTTCTCAGCTCCTCATGGATCATTCTCTAAAATAGATTACATTCTAGTCCATAGAACAAGCTTAAATATATGCAAAGGAATCAAAGTTATGCCCTGCATATTATCAGACCATAGTGCCTTGAAACTGGAGCTGAACAGCAGAAGTAATTCCAAGATCCTCACAAACACGTGGAAATTGAACAACACTCTGTTAACCAACCAATGGGTCACAAAAGAAATTAAAGAAGAAATTAAACAGTTCTTACAACTAAACGACAACCCCAGCACAACATACAGGAATCTATGGGACACAATGAAAGCAGTTCTGCGAGGGAAATTTATAGCAGTGAATGCATACACTCGGAAAATAGAGCAAACTGCAATAAACAATCTAGTGATGAACCTCAGACAGCTAGAAAATCAGGAGCAAAACAAACACAAAGCACATACTAGAGAGGAAATTATAAGGATCAGAGCAGAAATTAACGTAGTGGAGACAAAGAGAACAATACAAAGAATCAATGAATCAAAGAGCTTATCAAACAAAGGAAGGAAAAGGCTCAAATCCATGGTATAAAGAATGGAAATAGGGAAATCAGCACAGACCCAGAAGAAGTCCAAAGGACCATAAACACATATTTTGAAAATCTATATTCCAAGAAGATGGAAAATCTAGAAGAAATGGATAGATTCCTAGACTCATATGAACTTCCAAAGCTGAATGAAGAGGATATAAAAATGTTAAACAATCCGATATTAATCTGGGAAATTGAAAATGTAACATAAAACCTACCAACAAAGAAAAGCCCCGGTCCTGATGGCTTCACTGCTGTGTTCTACATAATTTTTAAAGAAGAGTTAATAGCAGTTCTTCTTTATCTCTTTAATGAAATTGAAAAGGAAGCAGTACTCCCCATATCTTTCTTTGAAGCAACCATCACCTTGATTCCAAAGGCAGGGAAAAATCCCACCAAAAGAGAAAACTACAGGCCAATCTCTCTAATGAACATTGACGCAAAAATCCTCAATAAGATACTTGCAAACAGAATACAGAGAGTTATTAAGAAAATCATACACACTGATCAAGTCGGATTTATCTCAGGGATGCAAGGCTGGTTGAACATACGTAAATCAATCAATGTAATACACTATATTAACAGACTCAAGGACAAAACCATATGATTATCTCAATAGATGCAGAAAAAGCATTTGACAAAATCCAACACCCATTTATGATCAACACCCTACAGAGAATTGGAATTGATGGACTTTATCTCAATTTAATACAAGCTATTTATAAGAAATCAACAGCCAGCATCACACTCAATGGGCAAAAAATGAAACCTTTTACACTAAGGTCCCGAACAAGGCAAGGATGCCCGCTGTCACCACTCTTGTTCAGTATAGTACTGGAAACATTAGCCATAGCAATCAGGCAGGACAAAGATATAAAAGGAATAAACATAGGAAAGGAAGAAGTTAAACTGGCATTATTTGCTGATGATATGATACTCTATCTTGAAGATCCTAAAAACTCAACCAAGAGACTGCTAAACTTAATTACCAAATTTGGTAGTGTTGCTGGATACAGGGTCAATGCTCAAAAATCAACAGCCTTTTTCTACACAAACAACAGACTCACTGAAAGAGAAATTGGGGAGGCAATCCCTTTCACAGTAGCACCCATAAAAATGAAATACGTAGGAATCAGCCTAACAAAGGAAGTGAAAGACCACTACTCTGAAAACTATAGGACTCTGAAAACTGCGATAGAAAAGGAAACCAGAAAGTGGAAAGATATCCCTTGTTCCTGGGTCGGGAGAACCAACATCGTCAAAATGGCTATACTCCCACAAGTACTATGTAGATTCAATGCAATTCCAATTGAAATTCTAACGGTATACTTCACAGAGCTAGAGAAAATAATACAAAAATTCATCTGGAACCACAAAAACCTAGAATAGCAAAAGCAATTCTAAGCATTCACGACATGGCAGTGGGTATTACATTTCCCAATTTAAAACTCTACTATAAAGCCGCTGTGATAAAAACTGCATGGTACTGGCAAAGTAACAGACCCGAGGACCAGTGAAATAGATTAGAAGACCCAGAAACAACTCCAGATACACTAAGCCACCTTATCTTTGACAAAGGAGCCAAACATCCCCAATGGAAGAAAGACAGCCTCTTTAACAAATATTGCTGGAAAAACTGGGCTCTAGCCTGCCAAAAGCTAAAGCTAGACCTATCTCTTTCACCATGCACAAAACTAAACTCACAGTGGATATGAGACTTAAACATTAAAACAGAAACAACAAGCCTGCTGGTAAACAGGCTTGGTAAAACTCTTGGAGACATTGGCTTAGGCAGAGACTTTATGAATAAAACCTCCCTAGCACAAGAACTAGCAGGAAGAATCAACAAATCGGATCTCATCCTACTGAAAAGCTTCTGCACAGCCAAAGAAGTCGCTGGCACTGCTAGAAGACAACCAACAACATGGGAAATAATCGTTACTAGCTGTGTATCAGACAAAGGGCTATTATCGACAATATATAAAGAACTCAAACAGATCAGCCTCCCCACGTTTAAATGCCCAATTCAAAAATGGGCAACTGAAATGAACAGACACTTCTCAGAGGCAGAAATCAAAGCACCCAAGAAACATATGAAGAAATGCTCAACATCTCTGGTCACTCGAGAGATGCATATGAAAACAACATTGAGATTCCACCTCACTCCACAAAGAATGGCTGCGATCACAAAGTCAACCAACGATAAATGCTGGCGTGGCTGGGGGGAGAATGGAACCCTTTTCCACTGTTGGTGGGATTGCAGACTTGTGCAACCATTGTGGAGATCTGTGTGGAGATTTCTCAGAAAACTAGGATTAGGGGTCCCATTTGACCCGCTATACTCCTGCTAGGAATATACCCAAAAGTACTTAAAAACTCACAGTGGAAAGACAGATGTACACCCTTATTCATAGCAGCTCAGTTCGTGATAACCCCATCTTGGAAATAGCCCAAATGTCCTTAAACTGGAGAGTGGATAAAGAAGATGTGTTTTTTTTTTTACAAAATGGAGTATTACTCTGCCATAAAGAATGACAAGATCGATCCATTTAGGTGCAAATGGAGACATCTGGAGGATATACTAATAAGTGAAATCAATAGATCTCAGATAGACAATTCCCGGATCTTCTTTTTGGCATGAACACCTGTAGATGCAAATGAGTTCTAGAAAGTAGGACAGCTTTTATAGAGTGGAATATTTTTATTGAAAACTTGGTGTGGGAATGTGATGCGGGGAAGGAATAAATATGATACAGAAAGAAAATAAAAGAGCCTGTATAGAGGGGGGGAGGGCGGAGTGGGTGGGGATATGGGTAAAAATGAGAATTAACTTGTGGCATATAACTGCTACATATATCCCAATGTTATATGTGATTTTGAGATGTATATAAATTGTACCAATGAAGAATTCAATTTATAAAAAGAGAAAAAAACTCAATCTAATATTTTTTTGTATGAAAGAATTTCATCTATACCAAAGATATTAATAGAAAAACAATCAAAATGTGGAAAAGAGTATTTGATCTCCCAAGATGCCAACAAATTAATGATAAAAATTTTAATCTCAGATGAGGTAAAATTCACATTAAAACTGATTTCAACAGATCAAGAAGTTACTACTTCTTATCAAAGGTGATATTCAAACTTGAAGAGACAGTGTTTATAATTACTTATGCATCAAATACTAGAATACCTATTTTCATAAAAGAAACACTGTTGAACCCAAAAGGTGAAATAAATACTAAGTCAATCATAGCAATAAACCTTCACATCTCACTTTCAAAATGGGACAGATCATCTAAAAATCATAGAAGAAGAAAATATCAGACTGAACCCCAACCTTGAACATATGGATTAAAGATGTGTAAAGAATATTTTAGATCATTATAACAGAGAATATTGGGGTTTTTTTTGGAGACAGGGTCTCACTTTGTAGTTCAGGCTGGCCCTGAGCTCTCTATGTAGCCTATGCAAGCCTCAAACTCAGCAATCCTCCTGTCTCTGACTCCCAAGTGCTGGTATTACAGGCATGAGCCACCATGCCTGGCAACAGAGAATATTTTTTTTTCTGAAGCACATAGTATTTACTCCAAAATAGATTTCTTAGTAGTCCACAAATCCTAAGTATATACAAAAAAAAATCAAAATCATCCCTTGTGTACCTTCAATCCACTACACAATGAAAACATCAATCAAACACAGAAGAAATCACAGAACACTTAGAAGCACTTTGAAAATTAAAAAACTCACTACTAGGGCCAGAGACTTAGCTCAGTGTTTCTATCACCTGCCTATCAAGCACAAGGACCTGAGTTTGATCCCCAGTAACCACATACAGCAATATCAGGCATTGTGACTCATACCTACCAGAAATCAGGACCACATACCACAATGCTGGACATGGTGAGTCATTCCTGTTATCCCAACACTTGGGAGATAGAGGCAGGAGGATTGCTGTGAGTTTGAGGCCAGCCAAGGCTACAGAGAGCTCAGGGCCAGCCTGAAGTAGAAAGCAAGACCCTGTCTAATAAAACAAAAAAGAAAAAAAAAACTCACTACTAAACAAAAATGAGTCACAGAGGAAATCTCAAAGTAAATTTAAAAATTCTAGAATTATGATGACTGTATTACTCACCAGAACTTCTTGGACACTATGAAATAGAATAATGAGGGAGTTTTTCTGCAATCAATGCACATATTTGAAGAAACAGAGCAAGCTTAAGTAATAATAAATAATAACCCCTTGAGATACTATAAAATACTTGAAAAACAACAGTAAATTCAGGACTAAACTGAATTTAACATGAGAAATTATGCATTTAGCATGAAAAATTAAATATTTTTAACATAAAAATTTAACTCAAGAAAGAACAGAATGAAATTAAGATGGAAAAACAATACAATGAAGACTAAACTGAATAAACAATATAGATAAGCCCTTAGGGAAACTTATCAAGACAAAAAAAGAAAATGCACACATCTTTACAAATAGAAATGAAAAAGGGAAAATATCAACAGATAACTGCAAAATATAATGACAGTAACTACTGTGAAAAAAATCTATTTCAATAAATTGGAAAATTTTGAAGTAAATAGGCTTTTGGACTTATACAAATTTCCAAAGCTAACTGAAGCAATTATAAATATACTGAATGATCCAAAAACAAGCAATGGAATTGAAACAGTAATAATTTACTAAATTTAAAAAAAAGCCCAGGCCCTGATGGATTCACTGCTGAATTACATGAAGACTGGAAGGAAACCTATACACAAGCTTTTCAAATGAGTTAAAAGTGTGGTATGTTTTCAAATTCATGTAATGAAGCAGCATCACTCTGATTCAAAGCCAGTTAAAGACCTATAAACTACTGGCCAATGGTGACTCACACCCACCAACAATCAGTACCACACACTACAATGCTGGGTGTGGTGCTCACGTTTGTAATCTCAGTACTAGGGAGGCAGTGGCAGGAGGATTGCTATGAGTTTGAGGCCAGCCTGGGGTACATAGTGAGCTTAGTGCCAGCCTGAACTATAAAGTGAGACCCTGTCTCTAAAAAGAATTAGTTTATATATGAAAAAAAATATATATATATATATTACATCACATAAATAGAAGCAAGGTAAAAAGCATGTCATCATATAAAGAAATACAGAAAAATCTTTGAATAGAATCCAGTAAGTATTGTAAGGACCCTCTAGAAATTATGTATAATAATTTGATAAATTATGAATCCAGAATGATAAAAAATCTATGAAAAGCCAATGACCAATATTACATTAAATGAGGAGAGACTAAAAGCACTCACTAGAAAATAAGCAACAAGGCAAGGATGCCCTGTACCACTTTTATTCAATATAGTTTTCAAAAAATTATCCAGAGGAATCAGGAAAGAGAAAAAAAATGCTGCATATAGAGCAATATACCTTATATTATTAGTACTTACAGATGACAAGGCAGTCTGCAAAAAAACACAAGAATCTCATTGAAAAATACTTGAAATTAATAACCATTTTGAGATATGCAGCAGGATACTACAACACACAAAAATCAATAGCATTTGTGTATACCAGTAATGAACTCAAAGGAAAGGATAATATAGGAAAAATCTTAATAGTATCATTAAGTAAAATTAAGTACCTGTGAACTTACCAATCCAATCAAGTGTATAATCTCTACAAAGAAAACTACAGCACTCTGAGAAAAGAGATTGGAAGGGGCATCAGGAAATGGAATAATATCCCTTGCTCCTGGGTTAGCAAAATCAGTATTGTCAACATGGCCATACACCCAGAATTGTTACACAGATTTTTTTCCCAATAAAAATGTCAACACCATATTTCACAACCTATAAGAAATATATAAAATTCATATGAAACCAGAAGGGACATAGAATGGAAAAAGCAATCTTTAGCAATAAGAGAAAAGCAGGGGCTGGGGATTTGGCTCAGTGGTTTCATCAACTGCCTTGCAAGTGGAAGGTTCCAAATTTGAGCCCCAGTAACCATATACCACAATGCAGGACATGGTACCTCACACCCACCAGCAATCAGTAGTATACAAGACAGTGCTAGGTGTGCTAACTCACACCATAATCCCAGGACTCAGGAGGGATAAATAGGAGGATTGGTGTGAGTTTAAGGATTGTCTGAGCTACAGAGCGAACACAGGGCCAGCCTGAACTAAAAAGTGAGACCTTGTCTCAAAGAAAAAAAATTGAATTAGAGACCTAAATATTAAAACAGAAACACTAAACCTGCAGAAAAGATTAGGTAGAACTCTTGGAAACACTGGATTAGTCAAAGACATTATGAATAAAACCTTTATAGCATGAGAACTAGCAGAAGAAATCAACAAATGGTATCTCATCTTATTAAAAATCTTCTGCACAGCAAAAGAAACCACTGGCAGAGTAAAAAGACAACCAACAAATTGGGAAAAAAAATACCAGTGGTTTCTCAGACAAAAGGCTACTATCTAGAATATAAAAAGAGCTTTAAAAATCAGGCCCTCCCCAAATTTAAAGACCCAATTCAGAAATGGACAAATAAACAGACTCTTTCCAGAAGAAGAAGTAAAAGCAGCTAAGCAGCATATGAAGAAATGTTCAACAACACTAGTCATTTGAGAGATGCAGATGAAAACAACACCAAGATTACACCTCATTCCACAAAGAATGGCTGCTATCTTGAAAATAACCAGCAACAAATGCTGGTGAGGTGGTGGGGAGAAAGAAACCTTTCTCCACTCTTCATGGGAATGGAGACTGGTATAACCACTGTGTAAATCAGTGTGGAGATTCCTCAAAAAGTCTGAATTAGAGACTCTATTTGACCCTGCTATTCCCCTGCTAGGTAAGTACATACAAGAATTAAAAGATTCAGGGCTGGAGGGTTAGCCCAGTGGTTCTGGTGCCTGCCTCGCAAGCACAAGGTCCTGAGTTTGATCCCCGGTAACCACATACAATGCTGGGCATGGAGACTCACACCCACCAGCAATCAATACCATCCACATACCACAGTGCCAGGTGTGGTGGCTCACTCCTGTAATCCCAGCACTCGGGAGGCAGAGGCAGTAAAATTGCTGAGTTTGAGGCTTGCCTGGGCTACATAGTGAGCTCAGAGCCAGCCTGAACTACAAAGCAAGACCCTGTCAAAAAAAAAAAAAAAAGAATTAAAAGATTCATACCACAGCAACTTATGTGTACCCATGTTCATAGCAGCTCAGTTTGTGATAGCTAAATCTTGGAAACAACACTGATGCCCATCAACTGGAGACTGGATAAAGAAGATATGGTTTTTCTATAAAATGGAGTGTTAGCCATAAAGAATGATAAGTTTAAGTCATTCATATTCAAATGGATATACCTTCAGGACATATTCATAAGTGAAATGCATAGTTCACATATCTGTAAATATTGTATATTTTATCTGGTATGAGAAATTGAAGTTGTAAATGAGCTCTAAAATATATGGTAGACTGTGAAATAGAAAATATTCAGAAGGAAATTGTGAATAAGGGTAATAAGAAAAATATGGTAAGAAAAGGTTGAAACAAAACTTATGTATATGGGGTGAGGGGCTGTAGGGTGGGTGGGGAAATGGGAAAAATGAGAATTAAATTTTGTCATATACTAGTATAAATTCTCAATACTGTGTGTTATCATGATGTGTATATACTTTTTAGGACCCTGCCTTCTTCAGTCAATCCCTTGCTGCAAACTGTCCTTTTAATCTCCACCCTTTTTCCAGATTTAATGACAGGTTATTTTGTACATTTTTGTCTTTCTAAGAAAAAAAGGAAGAAAACACTAACAATGGTTTTGCTTATGACTCTTTTTTCATCTTAAAAAATTCCAACCTTCTGTAGGATGAATATCTCAAGTATTTGTAGCTATTAAAACCATGCTTGTCATTAGTCATGAGACAATTGCTTTGTTACATCACAATACAATGCCACTTAACCTACAGTTAGAAAGACACACAGGGGCCAGAGATTTAGCTCAGCAGTTCCAGCACCTGCCTAGCAAGTGGAAAGTCCCTGGTTCCATTCCTGGTAAGAACATATAATACCAGGTGTGATGGCTCATGCCCACCATCAGTCAGAACCAATACCACAAATGCCCACAAATCCCTGCACTCAGGAGTAGGATTGCT
>PVIC010034599.1:0-19481 GCA_004025085.1 Thryonomys swinderianus | reverse complement strand
GATTCCTTCTCTCCTTTCTTTGCTCCTATTTTGTCTTATGAGGTCTACTTAATCTGAAAAGAGTGGAAGTTGTATCCCCTTGTCTTCACAGTCCTTAAAAATATAGCATCCCTACTCTTCTCCTTGAAAAGGAAACAAACATAAATAATGACACTTTACTTTTTGATAGCCATTTGCAAAATGGTTGAAGAACCTCATTGGGTGGTCTCTTGTTGGTTCTATAACTTTCTCTTTCTGTGAAAAAATTTTTTCCACTTGTTTAATTGGGAAGATAGTAAAGGGAATTTGGAGAGGGTTCAGGCTTGAAGAAAAGAAACAAAGGTGGCATATATATCATAAATTTGTATTGTTATGTATTTCTGTACACGTAAACATATGCTCAGAAGTCCTAAACGTGGAAGACATCTATTTAAATATATAATGTCCTTATTTGTATTTGTCTCTAAGTTTTCAGACTGTTAGCATAGTTCATCATTGGTCCATAAAATCTTTTTGCAAATTCTACAGTACTTGCAGCCTCACTCAGTGATTGTACGTGTCTGCGTGTGTGTCTCCCCAACTTACCTTGTTCCCATGGGGTCAGAGTGTTAGCATGTTGAATTAACTTTCTCTTTTTCTTAGTGTTCAGGCTCATTAGTTACTTTCATATTTTTGTGGGCCAATTTCTCATCCTCTCATCAAATTTTTCTCATTGGATGCTTGATTCTTTCTACTATCCTCCAAGCAAAGACATTACATGGAATTTATGCAAACAGAGAATATATCATTCTCAGTAAAATATTATCTTCTATGCTGAGACTTTTTTGGACTCTTTCTGCAGGGATAGCTATGTCAACCACAGCATCCCAATTCCAAAACCAAGAAGCCCCTGGACTTCTGTATCTGAAAATAGTGCCACTATCCAGGAAAAGGTGAAACTGGTATATATCTGCTTTGCCATGTACTGGATTATAATTTATGGAATACGTTTTCCTTAATATCTGCATGTTCATGACCATAAGTACCGTCTTGACTAATTTTTAAAACGATTAGTTGAGGAGCGCAAGGAAGAGAGTTTTAAGGACTTTTCCATGATGAGCAAAAAACAGCTCCTATCGTGAGAAAAAGCCAGTTCCTTAATATGTCAGTGGTCCACATCCCGGGTGCCAGAACTTTCATCCTCCCTTTTCTTTCAGCTATTACTGTCCCTTTGTCCCAAGCCCTGGAATGTGAGGGGAGTTGCACCTCCCACGGAAAGTACCCCCCAAATTTAAAACATGGAACATCTTACAAATTGAATATAAACTGAAAGTGAGTCTGTTTTTAATATTAATATTCATTTTATGCTATGAAATTGTCATAACTTTTTATGTCCACTCATAAATGTTGAAGCAGGCCCATGATTCAGCACCATTAAATCACTTATAAATTAACACTGATGAGGCTAAATTTGCTAGCTCTGAAAACGCACTCCTGTGAAGGCTTCCTGGTGTTCAGTGAATTACCACCTTCTTCAAATCCACCTTCTGAGTTGCCCTGACTGTCTGGTCAGGCTTGATGAATGCCTGGTGGCCGCTGTCGGGGAGCTCTGGACGGCAAGGCCAGCCTTCCAGCTCAGCATGGCCGTCATTATCTCTATTTTTGATTTTCACTATAGAAGGTAGAGTACAATATACAAAAAGTGTAATTATATAATGTGAGTCTTATTACTCAGAGGAAAAAAAAAACAGGAAAAAAAAACAAACCAAGCAAAAGCCCTATCTATTTGTCATTGTTAACTTAGAGGCCAATAGTAAGGAAACAGACTGGTGGTTATGGTGAGTTTTTCGCCCATTTTAAGAGCTTGTTTAATTCTTGTCGTTTTAAAATTCCCTACAGTGAGTAGCCAAATTGAACAAGTAAAAATAAAAAGTGAGACTTTGTCTACTCTCTAGACAATAAGTTGTTATAATTCCTAAAACATAGGTATAATTCCAAAGCAGAGTCATTGCAGATCTGTGTCAATAGTAAGAGGACAAGCTTGCTAGTGGTTTATTTTGGATTTTTTGGTTGCTATTTTTTGCTTACTTCTGAAATTAAAAATTGATATTAAGGTATTCATTAGCAGGAATTCCTTTTTGATATTTTTTAAAGAAAGGAAAACCTTTTCTACTAATTCTAAGTGTTTCTTGATGTTTGTCTTGATTTTTTTTTTTTTTAGTATATCTCCTCATATACTAGGACCATGAGTCCTCTTACAAGAGTGTCAAACTGACTCTGAGTGGTTTTGATGTCAAGGGCCAAAGTTCCAGGAAGTGTGGGTTTCCCTTAGGCACCATTCAGCACTGCACCTATTGTTTTTTCATTCAGTTTCATTTACTAAATGCCTTTTTGTTCCAGTATTACATGAAAGTAGAATGTGAAGCTAAGAGTAAGGGCATCTGAAAATCCAGCAGAGTTTTGATGTGGAATAACCACTTCAATGATCTCCACGGATGGTGATTTTAATTGTACAATGGTGAAACTAAGACTTTCTGTCCTACAATTTCTCAGTCTAACATATTAACATAAACCAATACATGGCTATTCAAATTTTATTCCTCTGTGTTAGCATGAATGCTTAGTTGTTATTTCTGCATCTCCTACTTTGTAAATAGAGATGAAATAAATGAAATAGAAATGCTTTGTGAGCAGATGTGCTATTTTTTTTTTCTTTTTGAGACAGTATCTCACTTTGTAGTTCAGGCTGGCCCTGACCTCACTATGTAGCTCAGGCAAGCCTTGAACTCAGCAATCCTCCTGCCTCTGCCTCCCGAGTACTGGGATTACAGGCTTGAGCCACCATGCCTGGTATTGTGGTTTGTGGCTACCAGGGATTGAACCAGGGACTTTGCACTTGATATGCAGGCTCTGGCACCACTGAGCTAAATCTCTGGCCCCAGGTGAGCTATTTGTCCAAGGAAGTTAAAGGGAAAAAGAAAGCAGAAGAAAACAAAATGTTTATGTCTTGTTAGAATATTCAAATTCTGTACAGGTATCAGCTTAGCTAACAGTCTTTGTTTTGTTTTGTTTTGTTTTGTTCTATTGGCTCTCCTTATGTACTTCTGGCCTTGAACTTACTATGTAGCCCCTGCTTTCTTCAAATTCATGATGATCCTCTAGCCTCTGCCTCCTATGTACTGGGATTACTGGCAGGCACCACCACTCCAAGCTAATGGTCTTTAAATGCCTATGTTTCTATGAGAATATTAACATGCTAAATAAGTTGTGCTTCTAGGCATGAATCAATCAATGAGCTTCTCTTTTTCCTAAAATGTCAGTGATGGATGTGTAAGCTTTGACTTTTCAGAATCCAGTGAGACCTTGGACATTTGAGAAGATACAATATTTTAAAAAGAAGGAACTTATGCCGGGCGTGGTGGCTCACGCCTGTAATCCCAGCACTCGGAAGGCAGAGGCAGGAGGATTGCTGAATTCAAGGCTTGCCTGGGCTACATAGTGAGCCCAGGGCCAGCCCGAACTACAAAGCGAGACCTGTCTCAAAAAAAAAAAAAAAAAAAAAAAAAGGAACTTAAAAACATTTGGCAAATTTCTAATATTCTAAATTGAGAAAACATTCCTCTATGATCGCTTCTCAAGGTCATATGTGCACTGACAACAGTGACAGTTCTGTGAGAATCCCTGTACTACAAGATCCCATGATGCAGTTAGGAATAATAATAAGGTCCTGGGCTGTAAAGCAAACCAAGCGCCAAAAACTCATTGGATGGTGTCTTTGCAAAGGAAAACGGCCCTCTGATCATCAATACTTCTTCTGCGAGTGCAGATTTACATGAAAAACAGCAAAGTAGCTCAAAATGAGGCGTTATGTTCTGGAAATATCCATAGGCTCTGAAAAAAGAGCCTAGATTTGAGCTTTGCTGCCAGTTCTTAGTCACTGCTCCATGCTGATCCGTGCAGTACAATGGGAGCCCTCACCAAGGCCTCAGAAGAGCCAGCAGAGTTCGGCAGGATGAAGGAAAACCTGAGTCTGCGGCCAAGAATCCAGGATTTTTAGCTCTGCCTATTAAACCAAGCTCTAAGAAGAGTGGTGTCCTTATCTTTTCAGTAAGGCAGTGCTCTTTCTATCTCACAGAGTTGATGCAAGGTCATACAACAAGATTTATGAAATGAAAGAACTTTTAAAGCATATAACACTATGCACATTGTATTTAATAGTTATTCCAAGGTTATAAGTCAAACTAGAATGAAATCTGGAATTCAATTCTTAGCAATAAATCAAGGTCATTGCTCAGTTTTTACAAACATGCCTTGGGAGACTGAATGCAGGGTATGTGGTTAGTATTTGTATTGTCTTTGGAGCTTTGCTGTTGCCTAAAATTGTTCCAAAGTAATTTTCTTTTTCCAAATGAGCCCATCATCCCTGAGCCTTCCCAACTAATAGAATGGGTGAACTCAGCCTATCATGGCTAAGCATTTTCAGGATCCTTCCATCACTGACATATATGTTTGAAATAGCCTCATCCTATAGATTGGTAAATGGTTAGGACTGGAATAAAATATTTTGTGGAATCTTAAATAATTGTAATTTAATTAAAGTAATGATCTTCTGTACAGTATAAAGTGAGAGGTAAATTGTGGAATCCTACACTGATTTCATTTTGTCTTCGCTGCCATCTGGGTTAGAAGATTCCTTAGACTCCACAGAGGGCGCTGGACTTCTTTTATGTGCTTTGCAAATGGTTCCTACTTGGAACACAGAACCAGTTGTTAGAGTCCACATGTACCATGATTGCAATTACAGGGTGCAAGAAAAAGTGACCCATGGCCTATGACATCACTGGAGGGAGTCAGGTGAGGGTGAGGATGTGAGCTTCTATCATGATGTCTGCATGTAATCTGAATGTACGGAAAGTAAATGCCTCATTTGAAAGTAAAGGACTGGAGTTCACCTGCCTCATTTTTACCCTACCCCAGAGGGGGCATATGCCCTTCAAGCAGTTGGTTAACTTACATGTGCCTGAGTTCCTTTATCTTCAAATGAACATAAAATAATGGAATAATAGGCCTGTGTTATAGAGGTATGGGGAAAAAGAAAATATTTCACGTGCCAAGCACATAGTAAGAACTTGAAAGATACATGCTAGTGCTCAAGTCTTATCTTTCCCTCAGTCTCTCTCATCCCTCCTTCTCCTTTGCTGTCCCTCTGTCTTCCTTTCTCCCTCCCACTCAACCTCCTTGTTTCTTCTTGTGACGGTGCTGAAGCCAATTCCTCCTAGTTCTGGAGAGCTGATAGTACACTGGTAGCATAAAACTGGCCATGATGTGAATATTTATGTCATGGAATTAACAGTACCAGTCAGGCTGGAATGTGTTGTTTTAGTCAGTTGATCAGCAAAGCACTACTTGCTCCGTGCTCCCTGCTTCCCCCAGCTTCCTCCCTCTCTCAAACCATAATAAACATAGACAAGAATCACAGATTCTTTCTTGATCTTGAGTTCAAAATGAGTTTCATTTTCACTAGGCATTACTCTTTCTGTGT
Organism: Thryonomys swinderianus; assembly: GCA_004025085.1. Classification (NCBI taxonomy): domain Eukaryota; kingdom Metazoa; phylum Chordata; class Mammalia; order Rodentia; family Thryonomyidae; genus Thryonomys; species Thryonomys swinderianus. The sequence goes on along the minus strand of PVIC010034599.1, from coordinate 13,981 downwards.
AAAAGTACTGGAGGAAAATAAAAAGGTAGCACAAAGATAACTATAATTTATTTGAAGATTCAGAAATTTAGTTATTTTCCACTAAATATTTGCATTCTGCAGATTTAAGTTGCAATAGATAATGCTATCACTTGGCTCCAGGGCGCATTTTAGTTATGCTTTGGAATTTAAACTTAAGCCTCCCTCTGTATAGACTTTCCTTAAAATGAAATGAATTTGGTCAGTTTTTTAATTGAATTCTTTATTGGTACAATTTATATACATCTCAAAATCACGTATAACATTGGGGAATTTGTACCAGTATATGACAAAAGTTAATTCTCATTTTTACCCATATCTCTACACACCCACAGCTCCCCACCCCCTTTATACATGCTTTTTTATTTTCTTTCTGTATCATGTTTATTCCTTCCAGTCATTACATTCCCACACCAAATTTCCTATGGAAATTTCCCACTCTATAAAAGCTGTCATACTTTCTAGAGCTCATTTGCATCTACAGGTGTTCATGTCAAAGAGAAGATCCGGAATTTGTCTATCTGTGATCTATTGGTTTCACATATTAGTATATCCTCCAGGTGTATCCATTTTCACCTAAATGACTCGATCTTGTCATTCTTTATGGCAGAGTAATACTCCATTTTATTTTTTAAAAACCCACATCTTCTTTATCCACTCTCCAGTTGATGGGCATTTGGGTTTTTTCCAAGATTGAGCTATCACGAACTGACCTGCTATGAACAAGGGTGTACATCTGTCTTTCCAATGTGATTTTTTAAATTCTTTTGGGTATATTCCTAGCAGGAGGATAGCAGGGTCAAATGGGACCCCTAGTCCTAGTTTCCTGAGAAATCTCCACACGGATCTCCACAATGGCTGCACAAGTCTGCAATCCCACCAACAGTGGAGAAGGGTTCCTTTCTCCCCACAGCCACGCCAGCATTTATCGTTGGTTGATTTTGTGATAGCAGCCATTCTTTGTGGAGTGAGATGAAATCTCAGTGTTATTTTCATTTGCATCTCTTGTAGGACCAGTGATGTGGAACATTTCTTCATATGCTTCTTGGCTGCTTTGACTTCTGCCTCTGAGAAGTGTCTGTTCATTTCAGTTGCCCATTTTTGAATTGGGTCTTTAAACTTGGGGAGGCTGATCTGTTTGAGTTCTTTATATATTGTAGATAATAGCCCTTTGTCTGATACACAGCTAGTAAAGATTTTTCCCCATGTTGTTGGTTGTCTTTTAGCAGTGCCAGTGACTTCTTGGGCTGTGCAGAAGCTTTTCAGTAGAATGAGATCCCATTTGTTGATTCTTTCTGCTAGTTCTTGTGCTATAGAGGTTTTATTCATAAAGTCTCTGCCTAAGCCAGTGTCTCCAAGAGTTTTACCTAGCCTGTTTTCCAGCAGGTTTATTGTTTCTGTTTTAATGTTTAAGTCTTGTATCCATTGTGAGTTTAGTTTTGTGCATTAATGAGAAACCAACAGCCAGCATCATACTCAATGGGCAAAAACTGAAACCTTTTACACTAAGATCAGGAATGAGACAAGGATGCCCGCTGTGACCACTCTTGTTCAATATAGTACTGGAAACATTAGCCATAGCAATCAGGCAGGACAAAGATACAAAAGGAATAAAGATAGGAAAGGAAGATGTTAAACTGTCATTATTTGCTGATATGATACTCTATCTAGAGGATCCTAAAAACTCAACCAAAAGACTGCTAGACTTAATTACCAAATTTGGTTGTGTTGCTGGATACAGGGTCAGTGCTCAAAAATCAACAGCCTTTGTCTACACAAACAACAGACTCAATGAAAGAGAAATTGGGGAGTCAATCCCTTTCACAGTAGCACCCAGAAAAATGAAATATCTAGGAATCACCCTAACAAAGGAAGCGAAAGACCTCTACTCTGAAAACTATAGGATTCTGAAAACTGAGATAGAAAAGGAAACCAGAAAGTGGAAAGATATCCTTTGTTCCTAGGTCAGGAGAACCAAAATCATCAAAATGGCTATACTCCCACAACTACTATACAGATTCAATGCAATTCCAATTGAAATTCCAACAGTATACTTCACAGAGCTGGAGAAAATAATACAAAAATTCATCTGGAAACACAAGAAACCTAGAATAGCAAAAGCAATTCTAAGCAACCACGACATGGCAGGGGGTATTACAATCCCCAATGTAAAACTCTACTATAAAGTCGCTGTGATAAAAACTGCATGGTACTGGCAAAGTAACAGACCTGAGGACCAGTGGAATAGATTAGAAGACCCAGAAACAACTCCAGATACACTAAGCCACCTTATCTTTGACAAAGGAGCCAAACATCCCCAATGGAAGAAAGACAGCCTCTTTAACAAATATTGCTGGAAAAACTGGACTTTAGCCTGCCAAAAGCTAAAGCTAGACTTTGTTCAGTTTTAAGATCACATCTCCAACGCTGTGTGAGGGTGAGAAATTGTCATTCACCAGGTTATTTTCAGGCCAGTTCTGCCAGTGCTGAATTTTGACCCCATTTCTGGCTTCAAGACATTTGCTTCACTAAAGGAATACCTGAACTATAGTAATTTTTAAGAACTTCCAAAATAAAACTCAGAGCTACTCTGACAGAGGAATCCATCTAAATCCTACAGATTGCCAGTCAGTTATCTCTCTCACTATTTGCAGTCATAGCTGAGTCGGCTTTGGAGTTGGCTTTTCACCACGCATGTCCTGTTCACTCCCTGAGTTGAAAGAAGATGCTGACACAATCTTGAAGAACACTTACTTTCTGGAAGCCACCCACAGAGAGGTGGGGGGGCAGTTGGCACACCATAGGGAAGACCCACCAGCATGTTAGATTACTGACCCTGAGATTATCACTATTGGTCTCGCCTGTGTCAGTCAATCGGGCCATGAAGAGAAGCATCCAAAGTAGAAATACTTTCTGGTGAAAGGAGTGTGCAGTTAAGAAATCCTACTGACATTTACTCTCTGCCATGCACTAGGCTAAGTTCTTTTTTTCTTTTTCTTTTTCTTTTTTTTTTTTTTTTTTTTTTTTTTTTTTTTTTTTTTTTTTTTTTTTTTTTTTTTTTTTTTTTGAGACAGGGTCTCGCTTTGTAGTTCAGGCTGGCTCTGAGCTCACTATGTAACCCAGGTAAGCCTCAAAGTTGGCAATCCTCCTGTCTCTGCCTCCTGAGTGCTGGGATGACAGGCGTGAGCCACCACGCCCGGCACTGTGATATGTGGTATTGATGGCTGGTGGGTGTGAGTCACCATGCCCAGCATTCTATGTGGTCACCGGGATTGAACTCAGGACCTTGCACTTGAGAGGCAGGCGCCGGAACCACTGAGCTAAATCTCCCGCCCTGGGCTAAGTTCTTTACTGAATTGCTTCTTATTTAATCCTCATGAATACTATATGTGCTGTGGATGCTATTATTATCTCTGTGCTAGGGGTGAGTTATGTAGGCAGAGACCTTAAATAACTTTACAACATGGTGGCTAAGTGCTAGAGCCAAGATCCAACTTCTTGGGGAGTATGTTTAACCACTGCCCTGTAGTCTGTTTCTGCAAATGATAAGGCACTAGAGCAAGCAGTGATTCTCATGAACTGCAGTAAAGAATCATGCAAAATGCAGTAATAATGATAGTGATTTCTGAGCTTGGACATTCTGTACATTTCAGTTAGCACTGCAGGGTGCTTTAATATCACCATCTCTTTTAAACTTTAGAGCAAACCTAGAAGACACCAAAGGCAACTCTTCAAAAAACCCTGGCTGCTTAACAGAGTTAACATAGCAAGCCTGAAACTACTTCCTCTAGAAGTGCCTGGTTTTAAGGTTGGCCTTCAGGCCAATACATAGAATCTTGACTCTGATGATGTTCCCTCCATTACTAGATAAGTCTCATTGTGCCTCAGTGGTTTGTATGAATGTTATGATGTTTAGTGAATACTTGCTTTCCTTCTGCAAGGATAGGCAAGGGGTGCCTATGTGACTAAAACTCATTGAATCTGCGAGCACTGAGTCTCTAATTGATTTCCTTGGGCAAAACATCACACTCATACATTCCCACATTTTTGAGGCTAAAGAGAGAATGCATCCCATATACTGAAAGTATAGGAAGCTTTTATATAGATTCATCCAGAACACTCTTCACAATATGGCTATAATGATTCTTCTTGGTGAGCACTGTTGTGTATTGACAACAATGCATCTTTCTAACGAATGAATCCTTCTAATTAATCACCAAACATGGAAGTGTTCTAAAGACTCCTGACTCACTGGGATTCAGACAGTTTAAATCAGTTCATCAACTGCTGTGTAACAAAACACACTGAAATGTAATGACTCAAAACAACCCTGATGTATTGTTTCTCTTAATGCAGTGGATTGCTTAGACAGTTCTGCTACCCTTACCTGTCATCATTCATGTGGCTACATTTGGTCTTCTGACTCCATGCTTTAGGTTCTCACAGTTTCTTTTTCTCCAGAATCACACATGTACCATATGGTTGTAACTAACATAGACCTCTTTTTTTTTTTCTGAGAATCAAACTCAGGACCTTGCACTTGCCAAGGGGGCACTGAGCTAAATCCTCAGCCATAGTATTAATCTTATAAGGACTCTTACTCCTGTTTTAAATACATTTAAGGGAAGTAAGACTTTGAGAATGTAAAAATTTCAAGAGGATGGAAAGAGATTTCAAACATTTGTTTACCAGATAAATTTCTTGTGACAACCTAGGAAGTTATAATTTAATACATTGAACATTGTTTTCTAGTTCAGAGTTTCTCCATGTTCATTATATGTTGGTCCAAGGGTTAAGAAAAAGAAGTAAAGTTTATCTTTTGTACTGGGGTATAAATCTGGTAATATTATTTCTACTATTCCTCCCACCAATGCAAACAAGTTATGAACCATATTTATAAGATCGAGGGGAGAGGGATGAATAACCTGTATCATTTAGTCCAAGTCAAATGGGAGTGGGGCTTTAAATCTGAGCTATCTCACTCCAAACTTCGTGCCTTTAATCACCATCCATGCCAGCAACCTATACCCTTTACAAGAGAGCTTCTGATTGTATAACTTTCACTAAAACTTTTTGAGTATTAGATCCATTGGGTTTCATCTTTGAACCTCTGTACCTGTCACTTGGGGCTAAATTGTGGTGTGGTAACAAACAAGTCCAAATATCTCTGTGGCCTGTAGTAACAGATGTTTGTTTCATTTTCACTTATGTCACTGCAGAATGCCTACAGTTTTCTACCATGTTGTCTTCACCTTGGCAATCAGCTAAAGGAAAGCAGAACCAATGGAAGCATCAGTTTTTATTACGAAAGATTTTGTCGTTTCTGCTTGTATGTTATTGGGCAAAGCAGGTTGTTTTTCCAAGCTTGATTCAGACAGAGTGAGGAGCTAAATCTGCACATAAGGAGGACTAATGCACATAACGTTTAAAGCAACCTTGCATGTTTTATAAATAATAGATTTTCTTAAACTTCATGGCTGAAACAGTGAATAAATATAATGAAAAGAAGAGTTGGAAGGAAATTAAAAATAAATATAACACCACCAGCCACCAAATTTAAACCAGGTAAATGTTTTTATGCAAAACAGAACAGAAGAGCTAATGTGATTTATTATTATTTTATTATGGCCTCATATAAAAATTGAAACACCAAAACCTTTTGGAATTTATGGACTCTTCTCTGCTTGAAATCCTTGTATTTAGCCATAGCATTAGTAAGTCATCGTTACCTGCTTTGCACAGTTACAGGTCATTTAGTGCCATTAGTGAAAATAGTCAAATATTTGCCCACTTTCCACATTCCCATTATTCAATAAACTTAAGTAGACAAATATTTTTCTTTTTTATTTCTCTTTTACTAGTAAATGTCTGTGATATAATAAATGCATTCATCGTGGGGCATTGACATGTATATCTACCTTATTTTTTTCTTTTTTATTTCCTCTTCCCTTCCCCTTCCACTTATCCCTGTCCTCAGACCCCCTTCCCATCTCTGCAGTCTGTCTCCCCATTTTCTATCATCTGGCTTTCAGTTTGCTCTTTAAATTGTTAACCCTTTGGGAAAGAGGCCAGATGATATTTTACCTTCCATAGGTCGCTCTTTGTAAATGAACTTTACCCAGTATGCTCTCACATGTGTGTCTCAGTGAGTAAAATATTTTATTTAAGTATTCAACTGTTAGAAAATCAAATTGCTGTGAATGTCATACTGACAATTACTAAAGAAAGAGTGCTAGTTTTTCATTCTGTGTTTCTGTTATTAAATAAACTGACCACACGAAAGTAGGGTCAAACCCCAGACATCTATATCCATGAAGAACATACACAAAAAGAATTTTAAGAATCTGATGAGCTGAACAACAAAATGGGAAAATCATTAAGAAGTCTCCTTTGAGGCCCCCACCTCAAGGTCCCCTTGTTTGGAGCAGGGCTGCCCCACTGTACCTTTTTAATAACCCTGATTATGTGCATGGACTGGCTCTTGGCACAGTCCTTTAGAGAACCCGAAGAATGTGCTAGAACAGCACCTGGCTTGGAACCACTTGGGGACCACCACAGCAATGCTGACCTGCCTGCCAGCTTCGTAATCCCTGGCCTGTAGCCTCTCCAGATCCAGATATGTTATTTTGCCATACATTTTGTAAATAAATGACTGTGGAATACAGAACATAAGACTATGCAATGTATGCCAGTGTCAGAAGGAATCCAAGCCTTGAAGTTTCTGTTTCATCTTAGTTACACTATTTTAGTAGAATCATCCATTTCAACCTGGAAACCAAAAGCAGCATCCAATGGGTCACACTGTACCACATGTGCTTCCTCTATGACTTCTGCCAGCTACATGTCAGTTTTATTAGTGGTAAAAGATAGTTATATTCAATTTTATTGCTAGTTATTTGGGAGGTGATTCTAGGATGCAGGAGTGAAGAAATAGAAAATGTCAGGGAAGAAAGAAAAGCAAAACAGAAAACAAAAAAATAGGGTGGGAGTTAGCAGTGTATATTTGGGCCTCAAATCCAGCAGGAAACTTTTTTAAGAAACCATGTCAAAGAGTGATCACCAAACTCTGTCCTGTGGGCCACACCTGGACAGCTTTTTGTGAAGTTTTATTGGCACACAACCACAGTCATTCGTTTATGGTGATGGCTGCTTTTGTACTACAGTGGCAGAGTTAAGTAGCTATGTCAGAAATCATATAACCTAAAATATCTACAAGAATCTCAAAAGAGGACCAGGGATTTAGCTCAGGGGTTCCACTGCCTGCCTCATGAGTGCAAGTCCTTAGTTTGATTCCCAGTACCCCCCAAAAAAAATCTCAAAAGATATTGGGACCATTCTTCAAATTGTTTGCTGAACCCCACACAGAACTGAGCTTAGACTTGTCCTTCTGGAGGATGAAAGCTGGACACCTTGCCATAGGTCATGTTTTCCCCTTAGCACCGGGACTGTTTTAAAACTTAGCAGAAAGGTCTAAGTCAGCAAAGCATTGAGGCCTCTCAGACCAGGCCTCCCTGGAGGTGAGGCTGCCAATGAACACAAAACTGTCCCCCATAACTATGCAGTGAATACTATTTGACCAACAAGGAGGTATTAACACAGCTTCTGTGGTGTAGCAATACTCTGTAAGAACTAACCTCTTCTCACCTTCCCATATTTGTTTTCCTTTGACCAAAAAGAAAACTATTGTTATACCTTTACCATCAACTAGAAAATTTTGATTATACCAGACATTACACCAGGATCTTGTGTGTAGCTCTGTGCATGCACACACTAGACTTTATGTGAAGTTGATTTTGCAACATAAACTTAATTATTTCACCAGGAGAAACAGGAATTGATAGCCACAGACTAAGGGACTGCATGGACAAGGTGCCCATCCTAACCAGAGCCTCCTTTGGCAAGCTACGTGTTGTCTAATGTTTTCTTGGAGAACAACTTATTACTGATGTTGCTTTAGATGCCCGTTATCCCCAACTATGTACAAAACTATACCTATTGCCATAATCCAATTAAGGGATACTTTTGGAAGTGAGGTCTCCTTATGTTGTTCAGGTTGATCTCAAACTCCTAGACTCTAGTGTGCACCATCATGCCCAGCTTTGAGGTACTGGGTCTTATAAAGCATGACTGATGGGTTAGGTGCTGTGGTGCTGCACAGGGATTGCAGATGTAGGGGCTCATACACCGGCGTCAAAGCGTTGGAGTCAAACTTCATGAAGGGAGAAGACAAAATTCAGGATATGCAGGCTTCTCCTTTAAGATTATCCAAAGGGCAAGTTTAAGGTCAACGATCTGTTTGCCATACCATCCGCTGTGGGTAGTGACTGCTCATTTCTTTCTCTAAGTGTACTATGTATTTCCCAGTGGCTTTAGGGTACTTTGAAGCTTTATGGGCCCCATTTATTTCAATTGATTCCCTCTGAAAAGTAGATGTTAGAGTCTGAGGAATCCAGAGTGAGAGCACTCTTACAAGTTGAGTTTCTCCACTGAGCAAGGAACCCTGTCTGCACCGTGTCTGATTGATGACCTTGGCCCAGGAGGGAAACAGTGATTATTTTGTTGTCAGCACTCCTGCCTTTACACAGCAGAGGGGCACTAAAATGTCAGTGATTTGGAAAAATTACACATTCCTAATCTAGGAGTTTCCAGTTTTAAAATCAGTTGAAAAGGATCTGGTAAGAAGGGGCCTAATTTTACATCACTTTATGGGTTAGGATCCAGACGTCTGCTCGGCTCACAGCTTAGCAGAACTAGAGCCAAACGTCTTGAGGACAAAAAATATAAATGTGGCTGGGTTTTACTTTTAAAGAATGAAGGCAAAAGTCTGACTAAACTCTAAATGAGTGCTCACTGCCACTGCCAAGAAGACACCCGGTGCTGTACTGCCCTCTGTGCCTCAAAACAAATGTTTTGTTGTTCAATTGAATCATCTTTAATGAAAACTTTTTAATTTTGAGGACCCAGGTTTTAATAAGCATTTGCTAGAGAAAGTTGTAACCTTTAAAATTAAATGAAGTACAAGTGGAGTGGTACAAATAGTGCCTAGAACACATGGTTATTGTAGATTATCATTATTGAGAGCTGGCCAACACGTGGAAAATAATATTTTTTGTAAAAAAAAATAATAACTTCTAACAAAAAAATTCTTCTTTCCAATGCGACTACCATATCTCTCTGGAAGTACAGAAAGGGTGTGGAGTGTGGCTGACATTTGTTGTCCAATTCAATCCTGGATTTCATGCCTGGGTAGAGCTGTCAACCTCCCATCCCCCTGCTCTCATTTCTGCTCTTGAGAAAGATCACTGTGCAGCTGAGTTTTCTTCTTAACAGGATTGGAGTATCTGTAAAGCACTTTAAAATTTGATTCTTCTTTAGACCACTCTTTGAATTTTTATCCTCAAAGGTGATGGTGGCCCCAGTAAATGGGAAGAGGTGAGAAGGGAGAGAAGCAAGAAAGGTGAATGCGTATTCCTAGTTTGAGTATGTTTGGATTTATCAGTATAAATCTTACTAGTACAAATGGAGCTTTAAAAATAGGAAAATAACTCTTTACCCAAAAAGAAGCCTTTTTTGGTTCATATTCTCAAAAATGATTGTGAGATGGGCCGGAGGGTTAGCTCAGTGGTTCCAGCGCCTGCCTTGCAAGCGCAAGGTCCTGAGTTCGATCCCCGGAAACCACATATAATGCTGGGCGTGGAGACTCACACCCACCAGCAATCAATACCACATACCACAGTGCCGGGCGTGGTGGCTCACGCCTGTAATCCCAGCACTTGGGAGGCAAAGGCAGGAGGATTGCTGAGTTCGAAGGTTGCCTAGACTACATAGTGAGCCCAGAGCTAGCCCGAACTACAAAGCGAGACCCTGTCTCAAAAAAAAAAAAATGATTGTGAGACTAAATAGGCATGTAAAATGTTATACCAGGAAAAAGACAGCTAAAATATTTTCCAGCATTGTTTTTATTCCCCTTAGAAATACCTGCAATGAAAAACAAAAAAGGATCATGATCACACTTTCTCACCATATGATTAAGAGACTCTTTTGCTTTCCCAAATGCATCCATGATCTTCACTCTACAAGCTCTGAGATTTTCTTCTTTCTCTTTTTGATTTCTATCTCTCCCCAAAGCTTGTACTTTGTGTTGTTTTGCTTTTTTCCTGTGATCTCAGAAAACAGGCTGGTTTCTTCAGATCTTAGCAAGATTCAAACAAAATACCTATATTTTAATGTCTGCAATCTTTAAATCACAGAGGAAGAGGGAAAGAGAGAATCAGAACCTCTGTTAATGAGGGGCTGAGAAAATACAACAGTCTTCTGTAACTGCCTGGCATAAGGGAATATACAAGGAATGCTAAATAAATTTGCAGAACCATTTCCTTCTTTCTAAAAGAATATCAAGGAAAGATGTGGCTAGAGTTAAGCAGGAATAACTCAAACTGAAAAGGCACTGTCTATATTGAGAACCTTGAGATGTTTTGTTTTATTATCAGTGTTGATTATGAACTATTCATTTTTCCAAGAATTCTAGCTAGCACCATCCTTTCTCTATTCCTGAACTCATAAGTTTTAGTCTCCAAAATCTTGGAGAATTGTGTGTGTGTGTTGCTACAGGAACTTTCCTGTGTGTCTGTGATAAGATGCCTACTGCTTGCTTGGTCCAAAATGTGAATTCTAAAACCTCAAGGCAGTTGTTAGAAATTCCAGGGAGCCAACACCTATTGTATCATGGCTTCCTAGACTTACAACCATCAGAGTGTCCTCTCTTTGAGAAGCAGTTGCTATCACAGACCTTGATGGTTCACGTAGTTAGAAGACAGCTTTAACTATGACAGATGCTCCATCTTACTAGGTCAACTTGTGCTGTGCCTCAGAATTTGATAATTTCCCCACAATTTCCCTTTGCAACTGAAGGCTATATTTTACCTCAAGCTGAAAGACTCAATGGTTTAGTCTTATGGAAGCATTAAGTGGTGTTTACTAAGAAAGTGTTCATTTCATGACAATGGTCCCTTTATTTTTTTTTTTTATTTTTTTGAGACAGGCTCTTGCTTTGTAGTTCAGGCTGGCTCTGAGCTCACTATGTAGCCCAGGCAAGCCTCGAACTCAGCAATCCTCCTGTCTCTGCCTCCCGAGTGCTGGGATTACAGGCGTGAGCCACCACACCCGGCAATCCCTTTATATTTTAGTAGCAGAAGACCACTCTGACTGGCATTTTAACTGTTTGTCCATGTTGGCCCAATCTCAGTGCTGGGAAATCATAAAAATATGATAGTTTCATTCTCAACATGATGAATAATTGGTCCACAACACAAATGGATCCAGTTCAACATACCAAATTTAAGATAAAATTCTAGTTTATGAACCAACAGGCAAAATTATCCATTTTACTTTTAAGAAATGGAAAATGTTTTTAAGGCTCAGCCAAAGGATATAGCATTTCTATCTTTTAATTAAGATGACACTTCACTTATTTTCATGCAACTTAAATTAATTTGTTTCGGTTTAATGCAGACAAGGAGGAAGGAAAACATGCATGCAACTCTACATAAGATCCTTGCTATAGGTTATGTCTCCTGGAGGGATTTGATTTTATAGAGGATGAAGGGTTTAAATTGACACGAAATCAGAGCACCCCCCAAAAAAATAGAAGATTAAAAAGTGGAGCAGAGAAGCTCCAAGTTTTCATCAGGGTTGTGAGGTACTGACTTCTAATGTACTGGTACCTTTTTTTGTCAGTTAGTAAGAAACTCCATCTATATACCATATTTGTGTATATTTGTAAATTTTATCTCAGTGTATTGAATAAATCAAAGGAGAATTTGCCTTACTTTCTTTTCAGCAAACTTATGTAAATTAGTTTCATTAAAGTAAATCTTTCAAATGCAGTGGGATCCATTCAAGGTGGTATCAAAGATCTAGAAAAGACTCATTTTCTACAAATAAGGGGAGTATTTTTGGACAGAACATAAAAGTGATATCATGCAAAAGCAAGAAAAATAATCAACAAAATTATATAAAGTGAAGGTTTAACAAAAGACCATGTAGGGAGGTACTTCATGCCAAGTCACAGCTACCATTGCCACTGAAGGGAAGAGTAACCCTGGCACTCAGAGTTCACTGGGTGTCTGTACTTGAGCTCTATGTAGAATCAGGGTCACAGAAGTTCTGGAAGCATGGAAGTTATTATGGCAAAATTATTTAACTTTCAAAAAGACCTTGTCTTTCCCCCTCTGTGCATGACTTGAGGCTTATATAAAATATTCTAGATGCATCCTCCCTGCCTTACCATGGATCCCAAGAATGCATCACTATGATAACCTGGATCAGGCAAGTTGTGTGGTCTCATATGCCCCTGACAACACACTGAAATTTCTGGAAGGGTGGTCATAGAAAATGAAATGCCCTAAAAGTGGTTGGTGATCTTTCAGGGAAAGAAGGATCATAGATATGTGTTTTGTTGTGCTGATTTCACACTGTATGAGACATGTCAGATCGAATGCCCTTTACTATTTAATCTATGTGATGAAAATTGCAAACAAAATTTTGGGAAAAATTGGGTGCTTTAATTCCTTTTTTTAAAATGTTAATTTGGAAGGCAGATTTTGTTTTGTTTTGTTTTTAATCCATGGTTCTTCTGTACTTTGTCATTTCTTTCACTTAGAAAGACCTGAATACTGAACATAGTGTTCTAGACCTGCAGCTTTGGTCGCCTCTCTGAAATCTAAGAGTAAAGCTTAGTAATTTGAATGTTTGAGACTGACATAGAGCTATTATTCCTTCCTTCACCTTTTCCTTCCATCCGTTAATTATCTTGGCAAGCTATATCTCTATGTGAAGGAAAATGGATTTTCACAGAAATTCACAATTTTTTTAGGTTGAGGTACACTGGCTTTTATAATTACCTTCTTAAAGATAAGTACTGGCAAGTGCCCATGATGAAGCAAATTGATGAGTAGTTCAAAGACAACCTTAAAATAAGGCTAATGAGGAGAAGAATAAAATCTTTGAAGTTATTTTAAATTCATTATCCATCATTGGCTTATTATCAGATACCTGTGTAAAGAAATATGAACTCATCTATTAGGTAAGAAAGATCCAAAAGCATCTCCATTATTATTAGACTGTTTTTCCCCGAGAGTTGATTTGGAGTAACAGAGGTCCTGCTGCTCTTGCAGATAAAAGCTTTCAATCATTTAATGTGGGACCAGTCAGATCATAATTTCTAAGTGGAGTAATAACCTACCCTCCTTAGCCCGATGGTTAGGACCAGATGAAATGACAGGTGTGAAAACACATCCTAAAGAGAAAGCCATGATCCAAGATGCCAGTATTACAAAATATCATTATTGAACAATCCAAGCAGGAGCTGATCAGAGTGGACTCACAATTAAGATCAGCATTTGGCATAATTACAGCTCCCTTCACAGTATTTTTATGACCAGTGAAACTCATCTCAGACAAGGTAGGATTCTTCGGCTGCCTTTGTGTTTCAACACATGGAAATTTTGGCCCCGTCCATTTGTTCCTTATTTGTTTCTCCCAATTTAAATCACTCAAATTAGCACATAGACCTTGCCAAGCATTGTGCTCAACTCTTTTTTTTTTCTTTTTTTTTTTTTTTTTTTTTTTTTAATTCTTTATTGGTACAATTTATATACATCTCAAAATCACATATAACATTGGGAAATTTGTACCAGTATATGCCACAAGTTAATTCTCATTTTTACCCAAATCCCTACCCACTCCCCCCTCCTCCCCCTTATGCATGCTCTTTTATTTTCTTTCTGAATCATATTTATTCCTTCCCCTCATCATATTCCCACACCAAGTTTCCCATAGAAATATTCCACTCTATAAAAGCTGTCCTACTTTCTAGAACTCATTTGCATCTACAGGTGTTCATACCAAAGAGAAGATCCGGAAATTGTCTATCTGTGATCTATTGATTTCACTTATTAGTATA
>PVIC010034598.1:0-12005 GCA_004025085.1 Thryonomys swinderianus | reverse complement strand
CTCCCTTTCCCTTCTCTTTCTACTGTAATGTATTGCAGGTAGAGAGGAATGGCTGTCTTAGCTTTTTGTATTTGACTCTCTCTCTCTCTCTCTCTCTCTCTCTCTCTCTCTCTCTCTGTGCTCTGCCTGTCAGTTTTTCTCTGGGCTTTGGTTTTTGCAATCTCAAGGCCATTTATTGCCTTCCTTCATCTGTTTTTTTCTCTTTCTCTATCCCAATCTTTGACCTACTTGCCAGGGAAATTTATCCAGTAAAGTTTTAACTCCTTCTAGCCAGGATGAGCCAGAAGACCTAATGAGCCCTCTATTCTATTTTCTTATCTATTGAGCCCTGTCCCTACACTGAAGCATCCATCCAACCACTGTTGGTGACATGGGTGACAACCAACCTAGCTTCTTAATGCTGAGCAGGGTTATTGATAAGGGCAGCAAGCTGAAGTTTTCAGCAGGAAGGTTTGTTTTATGGCTGTCAATAAAAGGAGTCTAGCACGCTTAGCATTGGCTCCATCTGAATGACCATTTGGAGTTTGCCAGCCTCTAGGTGAACACAAACATATTTTCCAAGGTATTAATGCATACACAACCAAAGCATGACTGTCACAAATGGGGGAGATCATGGGAAAGGTCATGTCCAGACATTGTTTTAAAGGGATTGGAGCAGCAATTATAATTAGCTGACTTCCACACCTGCCTATAGCTAGAAACTTTCAGCATTGGACAGTGATTAGAGCCCTGTTTTCTTTCTAGCTTCTGTTACTATGGCTTAATATGTTCTTGGTTATACTTTTCTGCTGAAGGTTCAAGACCAAATTGAAGGGTGACCTGTACTGATAAATATTAACCTCTATCAAGTTTAATTGGATATCCTCAGGCATTAATGTTGGAATGTAGAGTGTCTCAACTCTGTGAGTGCTGGACTTCACAGTGGTTAACCATCTGGCTTCCTGTAGGACATGTTTGATGACCCTTCTTCTAGCACACTGATTCATGTCTGTTGTTTTGGATCCAACATTATCCATGTTCAGGAAGTTTGGAGTACTCACCAAACTTACAGGATCTTGTATAAAGGTGTCCTGGGTCCTTGTTGACCTTTAGACCAAAATACTTGCTGTCCTCTTAGTGCAATTATCTCTTAAACTCTGGTCTCTAAACTTCAGTTGTTGAACACTCAAAAGATCAGTTATTCTATCTAGGTATCAAACACCTTGGAATATATAATATGACCAGGAAACCATTATTTTCTTACCAATGATGGTTGTATTAGAAGTTGAGTCACTGCAGAATTTTAGAGAAGACATATCATAGGCAGTGTAACACTTCTGTATAACAATCATGATGACATCATTGTATTAAATGGCATGAAGAATTTACCTAAGTTTGTGTATTGACTGGACCACAGTGTAGGAGCTTCTCTAAGTGTGGTCATAGGTACATAACATATACATAACAATGCTGGCTATCTGGTACTGGGCTGTCATGTACATTTTATCTCAAGAAGTTGAAAAACAAGTAAGGGAAGTGATCAGTACAAAGAAATGTTCTTTAACTTTGCATCTTTGAAGAACTGATAATGTTGGGGAAAAATACACTCCATATACCATAAAGCCAGGAACAACAAGTGTCATAAATTAGATGAGAGCTTCCAAAGCAGGAATCTCTATCCTTTTATCATGGACCAATCTATATGTTCTTATTAGTCATGCAGAAAAGTTTATATCTCATATCCATGTCAGAAACTAACTAAGGCATTTGTCTGAAGCAGTGATTAAACGGGAGAGGACAGTTGGACCTGGAGAGGATGAAGTAATGATCTGAGAGTCAGAGCCACAGATCCCTAGTGTCCTTTGAGCAACAAGAAGCTTTTGGCAGGAATAGCCTCTGCTCCCCCAAACAAGCAGGCATACATAGTTCTTTCAATAAACTGTTTCCTCCACAAAACTTTTCTGCACGCACTTGAAACGTTCCAGTTTTTTCACTATCCTCTTTCCTCTGTCTTCATAGGGAAAACTGACCAGAAACAATTCTCCTCGCGTAAAACATATATCGTTCTACATATTTCTTTCTCTGTGTTCTCTATTTTATCCTTCTTATTTATGACCTTTTCCATAACAAATTTGGCTGCCAAGAGACTCCCCAAACAACCTCAATGGCAAAATTATTACAGTACCAGCAGAAAGCATAAAGATCAAGTTAACCCTGTAATTGTAGTCTACAAACCTACAAATCATGAGACACGTTTCAAGCATATCAATCCAACAAAATATCAGCTCAGATTGGAAGCCAACCCTAAATGTATCAGTTTTGTCTCCCTAGGCTTATTTTCCATTTTTCTCTGGTGGTGAAAGGATTGCAGGTGTGCAAGGGCCAGTGTGGGAGAAAGTAACTAGTACGGAAGGAAAAGAGAAGAGGCAAAAGGCTGAGCTGCAAAGGCACTGAGGTAGGAAAGCATCTAGAATAGTGCAGGATCTGAAGAAATTTGTAACTGGACTTTGGTGACCAAGAGATAAGTGACATGACATGGGTAATCTAGCAGCTGTCAGGGTCAATTCCACAGGACCTGGTAACTCAAAAAAGGTCTTGGAGTCATATTTTAGGTGTAGTTGGAAACCATGGACTTCTTATAAATAACAGAATGACTTACTTTTGTTCATTCACTTTATTTATTTTAATAATATGTGAGATTAAATGCAGGGGCTATGTGCTGAGCTATATCACTAGGCCTTTTTTAAAATTTATTTATTTATTTATTTATTTATTTATTCATTTATTTATTTATTTATTTATGTTTAATATTGAGTCAGGGTCTTCCTATGTCATTAAGTCGCCCTAGATGGGTTCAAGCTTGCAATCTTCTTGTCTCAACCTCCCGGAAGGCTGGGGTTAGAGTTGTACACCATTCCATCAGCTTATGTTTTTAAAATGTTACCTGCCTGATGAGTAAAGAAGGAATAGGTAAAGAAGGAGTAGAAACATCAAGGCTAGCTGAGGACTACTGTGACTTTCCAGGCCAGGAAAAATAACTAGCTCAGTACCAATATGATTATTTGTAAGAGCAATACATTGTGGGGTTTACTGTTCTTCGTGTGGCCTTGAGCAAGTTATTTTGCTTTTCCAGTCTTTGATGTCCTCATGGGTAAATTGGAGAAATTATTAATAAATATTATATAGAATTTTGATAGTTTAGATATTGCATATAAAAGGTTTGGCACTGTATGTGGCAAATCCTAAACTGAAAAAAATTATTCTGAAATAGTTTCACATTTACCTTTGCATTGGTATCAGTACCTAACATACCATGTGTTTTCTTGATGGTCAATAAAGATATGATGTCAAATTAAAATGTAGTTACTAATATGCCACCAGTAATTTATGCATGCTCTTTTCTCACTTGCAGGGTTGGCTGTGTTAATAATACATTCTAAGTCTGTATTTTTAAAATTCTACCATTTCTTTCCAACCTCTTCTAGGTTGTGTCTAAAGTCCCCCTAAACCCTCATGCAGTCATAGATGGAGATATTCAGAGGTGGCTGGATCTAAACTATGTGATGCTGGGATTAAGTGTGTTGCTGGGATTATGGGTGTGTTATAACTAAATCAGTCCACTGATTATTTGGTATAGTACAAAATATGGATAATGGAAAGACACTCCCTGGGTGTGAGTGGTACCTACCCTAAGGGCATGTTGTTTGGATAGCACATAAAAGAAAGAGGACTGTTGCTGCTGCTTGCCGCTTCCTTGCTACTTGCTATTTTGCTGCCTTCTGCTGACTATGAACTGTTTCTCCTCAGTGATGCTCCTCTGCCCTGTCACCCTTCCTTGGAGCCAGCCAATTCTAAACTGAAATTCTGCAGACTGTGAGTTACAATGAATTTTCCTCTTTTAAGGTTGGGTGTCAGTATTTTGTCTCAGTAATGACAATACAAACTAATAAATCTTCCTAATTCTGTCTTTGAAAAATGCTTACAGAAACTATTGCAGCAACATATAGTTCACTCTTGGGGCTCCATTTTCCTTCCATTCCAGACTAAACTATCTAAGCCTTTTTTTTCTTAAGTACAGGACAGTTCCTGGAACTTCCCTTGTCCAAAACCTTCAGTGGCTTCCTTTTGTCATAAAATTAAGACCAAATTCCTTAGCATAATGTCTTCAAAACCTTCTAGAATTCAGGCCCACATTACTATTTTCAACTGTCCCTCCCATAATACCTCTCTGGTCTCCTGACATTTCTCAAACATACACAGGCTCACCAGTCTCTGTTCAGGCTGTTTTCTACAGAAGAAATCCATTTCTTGTCCTCATTAGTCTGTTAAGATTTTGCTAATCAACAAAACTCAATGAAATCCCACTTTTTCCAGGAAGCCTTCCCTAACTCCACAAGAAGAAAATAAAATCTAACCCTCTTTCTCCTTGTTTTGTTTTCGACAGGCATCCCACATCTGCTTCTCCTTGGTCACCTTGCATGTTACTTGTGTTCCACACTTTGTATTAGAATAAAATGAAGAACCTAATGATGAAAACATAATGTTGAAAATATCTAGAGTAGTCCTTTAGTGGCATAAGTAAGAATGTATTTCTCTAAATATATCAGATATGATTCAAATCCTTGTTCACTGTATAGCCATAGAAATTTCTTAAGCTCTCTGATCCTCAGGGATTTTTTTATTTGTAAAGTAAAAATAGAAAACCATAATCCAATGTATTGCTGCAAAGAATATATTTCAAAATCTATTTAAAGCTCCTAGTATGACAGGTGGTTCAGAACAGGCACGTGATAAATAGACCTGTTGCCATTAGTGTGGTATGTAGTAGAAACAGTATGAGATTTTGACCCAGGATAAAAATCTAGTCCGGCCTTATTATGTGTCTTTATGCAAGTCACCTCTGCTGTGATTTTCTTTACTGGAGATAATGCACACCAAAGAGTTTGTATAAGGACTAGAAAACAGTAATAATATATTAGCAACAAATGCTTGATAAATACTCACCATGAATGAGAAATTAATCTAAATTCTTTCTACATGCTATTTCATTCCTACAACAGTTCCCTACATCAGATGATACTACTATCCCCCTTCTGTAGATTAGGGAACTAAAACAGAATTAGGTAAGTCACTCAGAATCAAATAGTTAAATCAAAAAACATATTGAAGCCCATGCAGTCTGGATTCAAAGTCTAAACTCTAGTAAAAATAGAGTGGAATTGAGTGTTTGGCATCTGGTAAATTCTTAGTAGATGCTGTAATAGAAGTTAAGTCTCCTTCCCTTCTCATTCCATTTCTTCTATCAAGACGTTTTACTCACATCTACAGCTTTGGTAAATGTATACTAGACTGATTTGTACTGGGTTTTAAAATCAAACTGTGCAGCCCTCTTCCCAACTGCAAATTCTGTGATGTCATACTGGTAACTTGAAATTAATCATGGAAAAGAATTATATAACAAGAATAGTCCACCGTGAAAATCCAGTGTGAATCTTGCACCTCATGATTAAGTCATTAAATTCCTTTGTTTAAGCCAGTTTAAATTAGATTTATATCATTTGGAATCTAAAGAAGCCAATTTAAGAAATCTGTTACTTAAGATATCCTAAGGAAAGCTAAGAATGAGAAAATATGTTCTCTAGTAATCTACAGAATGAATTCCCTATGAAGAATTTGTGACTAATTATAATAAGTATATATTCTCACTGTGTGAGAAAGGGGCATTTGTTGTAGAAGTTCTGCTTTACTGAATTATATATTTAAATGTTCTGATCTGCTATTTCCATGTGATCAACACAATGATAGGTAAGGAAAGAACAAACCACATAGGTTTTATATTTCATTTTTGTTCCCAGTAGAAATGAGATATTTGATAGACGTGGATAGTTGATTGCCAAATGGATGTTGCTGATACCATTGTTACTTTCCTTTGAGTTCTACTAGTTATGCAAGTTGTATATTTTCCGAAGAATGCAGCAACAAAATAAAGGAAAACAAAAAAAAACATTTTCTTTTGCAGATGGCAACGTGGGTGGTCACCATGACCCATAAGATTTAGTTTAATTTTTAAGTCTCAACATTATAACAGATTCTTTGCAGCATTGTTTTATATGTGCATAAAATTTTTAACATACCTTATTTGTTTTAAAACTCGTAACATCCATAGTGAAGCAAAACAGATATAAGGATTACATATCATAACTGTGTAATAACTCAGAGATGGGATAGTAATTCAGGTCTATTAAATCCACCATTGGGCTTACACTACCGTGACCTGATAGTAGATTTCAGATCTGAATCATCTACACTTTTCCTCCAGTGTTTGACAAACTAATCAAAATGAAAAACAGATCTTTTAAAAAATGTTACAGAGGCTGAGGACGTAGCTTGGTGGTACAGTGTTTTCCAGCTATGTTGCTTTATAGGAATACAGAAGTCCTCCGTCTGTGGTTTTGCCTTTTGTAGTCAAAGTTACCCACAATCTGAAAATCTTAAATGGAAAATTCCAGAAATAAAAACATTCACAAGTTTTAAACTGTCCACCATTCTGTGAAGCGTGATGAAATTGCTGCTTTTACTCTGTCTCACTTGGACTGCAAATTATTCCTTTCGCCAGTGAATTCGGTGTATACACTACCCCTCCTGTTAGTTATTTACTAGTTATCCTAATCATAAGATCCACTGTCACAATATCTTAGTGCTTCTGTACAAGCAACCTTTAATTTACTTAATAATGGCCTCAAAGAGTAGTGCAAATGTAATGTAGAACCAAAGAGAAATGATACATTTTTATCTAAATGAAAAGGTGAAAGCCTAATAAAGTATTTAGAAAGAAACAGACCACACCCACATAACCTCTATATATATTATTATAATTGTCCTGTCCTATTCCTGTTATTCCTCTCTTAATTCTCATTTTTCCCATTCCCCTACCCACCTCACAACCCACTGCCCCTATATATATATATATATATATATATATATATATATATATATGAGCTTTGTTTCCTTTTTTTCTACCATCACAGTTTTTCCCCTTCTTACCCCTCCACCCAATTTCCCTTTGAATATTTTCTATTTCTCAGGATCCATCATACATTCTAGAACTCATTTACATCTTCTGTTTCTTATTCCAGAGAACAGATAACGATATTTACACATCTGTGACCTATTTATTTCATTTATGAGTAAAGGACATTTCTATTGGTGTGGAACCATCTCCATCATCCGCCTCCTGAATGTTTTAAAATTGAAACTCCACACCCGTGAAGTCATCACTCCCTCTTTCTCTCCGCCCCAACCCTCAGGCACCACTCTTCTTTCTCTCTCTATATTGTCACTACTTTATGTCCCTCCTAGGTAGAAAGTCAAGCTCGTTTTGTTTGTTGTTTGGTTGGGTTTTGCCACGGAGCACGTCTTCAATGTCCATGCAGGTCCAACCCTGTGTCAGAGTCCCCTGTGGGAACCAGGGGAAGGGAACGTAACTAGAACCTTTCATTAGGGTCTAGTCTCCTGTGAGTCAGCGGCTCATGGCGAAATAATAAGTAGGCAGAAACGAGGTTCACTGAGGATAAGTTTGAGCCTGATCTATGCTACTCTGGGTAGCAAAAGACCCCAGGCCCCAGCTCACCACACCTTTTATTTAGCACAGAATGTAACTGCCCTGTGGGCAGGGCAAACACCTCCAATAGTCCTAGAGACATTATGCAGATGAAGATCTCCCTGGGCAGGGCAGACACGGCAATGGAGTAGTTTAGCCTTGAAGCATCATAGCATGTGGGATGACCAGAGTCTTTGTTGTTAGCAAAGGTAAAGGCGAGTTGAGTCTAGAGTCTATCTGCACCAGGAAAGCCTGATCAATTTTGACCTTCCAATTATTTTTCCCAAAACATGTTCCCAACAGTCCCCTTCAACTGAAAAGCTGCATAATGTCTCACTGTGTTTAATGTATGTATAATGCGTTTCCTTTATCCATTCATCCAATTAATGGGCATTTAAGCTGCATCAGCTTCTTGGTTATTGTGATTAATGCTTCCGTAAACATGAGTGAGCATAAAAAAAAAAATCTCCTTTTGAGATATTGCCTTCAGGTTTTTTTCCTAGAAATGGAATTGTAGAACCTTACAGTAAATCTATGTCTAACTTTTTGAGGAACTATCATACCAGTTTTTACAACAGCTATGTCATTTTTATCTGAACAAAACAGTACAAAACATTCCAATTTCTCTGCATCCTTGTCAATATGTATTTATTTAGGGATAATAACCATTCTACTGAGCGTGAGAGGATCCCATTACAAGTTTGGTTTCTGCTTTGCTAATGGTTATGAATGTTGAATTGCTTTTCATATACCCTCTATTTGTATATCTTCTTTAATAAAATGTCTATTCAAATCCATTATCTATATCATGTTTGTTTTGCTGTTGAATTTTAGGTGTTTTTTTTTTCCTTTTTGTTTTTAGACAGGGTCTTGATTTGTAGTCCAGGCTGGCCCTCAACTCACTATGTAGCCCAGGCAAACCTCGAACTCAGCAATCCTCCTGCCTCTGCCTCATGAGTGTGGGGATTACAGGTGTGAGCCACCCTCCCCCAGCATTGTGGGGTGTGGCACTGATTGCTGGTGGGCGTGAGTCACCATACCCAAGATCATATATTGTATGTGGTTACCGGGATTGAACCAGGGACCTTGCGCTTGCTAGACAGGTGGCGGAACCACTGAGCTAAATCTCCAGCCCCTTTACGTGTTTTATATATATTCTGTACTAGGCTCTTACCAGATGTATTTTCCCCCATTGTGTAGCTATATATTTTACTACTGATTGTGTCTTTTGATGTAAAAAACTTTTGTCATGTAGTTTAATTCATCTTTTTTTTTTGTCAGTGCTTGTACCTGTGGTGTTGTAGCCAAGAGACCCATGGCAAATCCAATGTCACAGAAATTTTCTTCTGTGTTCTCTTCTACGGGCTTTTACAGTTCTAGCTCTCATGCTAAGGTTTTTATTCATTTGTGTTAACTTTTGTTAATGGTGTTAGGTAAGAATATAAATCTGTTCTCTCGCGTATGGATATTTAGATCTCCTAGAACTACTTGTTGAAAAGAAGATGTTGGGATAATATCAGGCTGGCTCAGTGCCTTTGCATATGTGATTAAAAGCAGAAAACTGCACTCAGAGAGCAGACTTCAGATATTAGAAGATATGATCTGAATTACCCGTTCTGGCTCTTAAAGCTCTGCAGCTTGCTCCAGAACATGTGCTCAGCTGCTACTCTTGGGGCTAAAGTATGGCGAGCAAGTAGCCCTCACTGAAGTGAGCTGCTGGGACTGGCTGAATCTAATGCCTGGAAAATGCAGGCATGGAATACATCCTAGAGTTCCAAAAGAATGATATCAGACGCGGACAACATCCTGGGGATATCAAGCAATGAGAACATGAGAGGTTTTAGTACCACTGTCTTCTTTCAGCCGTGTTTCTCTTGATGAAATAGCTTTGTGCTGTTCACTGTATTGGGTTTCAAAGAGTATCAACTATTTTGTTCTGTTTTTTCCATATGCGTTTGGTCACTTTTCTCTAAGACCTCTTGTCTAATTCCTTCAGAGCTGGTCTGTGCTTCTCATAGTGCCTTTTCTTCTGAGGTTTTTGTTAATTACTATATTTCCTACATTAACTCATTTTTTTCGAGCATTATATTTATTCCCAGTTGTAGGCAACAGAACTTTCTGTAATGTTGGATATCCCCATAGGCTGCACTATCAGTATGAGAGCTCTTAGACAGTATGGCTCCAAGTACTAAGACGTGATTTATATGACCGTTATTTCATTGTGATTAATTTAAACCACGATGGTGCGAGGCTACTGCGATCGAGACCTAACTCTCTATAATGGCTAACTTCCTTCCTCATCCTAACATCCCTGTGACTCTGAGAATTGCAAAAGAGAAGGACCAAGATCCAAAATCAGATCAGTGTGGACCCAGCGCAAGGGTTTTCTTTATCTGGGGAGGTGGCAAACGGAGAGCACAGTCCGCACTCTGCCGCCATCATGTGTTATCTGCCTGACCCCAGCGTCTTCTCCTAAAGGACAAGGACAGAATTCACGGGTTTCTAAATTGTCATTTAGTTTGGACACACGTGAATGCAGATCGCCCCTTCCTCTCTCCCCAGATTTCCACTGATCAAAATGTTACCGAAAAAAATATTGCGATGGGATGCCTTTCTTTTGTTCTGTTTTTTTCCCCCTCTCTCTTTTGTTCCCTGAACCACAAATGGATTTGATTTGTATAGCAATAACATTCCCAGGGTTTTTCTATGGGTCAAACATTAAAAAGGATAGCTTAACATTCTTGTAGAAATGGTAGAGATATTTTCCTTTGAAACACATGAACGCACAGGTGATCCCAGAGCTTTAAGAGCGATGCCCTGCCAGCAACATAAAATGTCAGAAAATTGCTCTGCTGGAGAGAGAGCTTACCGCTGAGGACAGATCGCTGCAAGCCGGGGCCAGGAACCAGCTTTTAGCAGGGCTTTTAAAAAACATGTCCAACACCACAATAAAATAAAAGTCTGGTATTTGAAAACACGAAGGGAAAACATTTTCCTTTGCTAACATGAAATAAGCCTCTATGAAGATCTGCTGGCCGGTGAATATTACTTGGAAGCAGTGATTCTCTGTGGAGAGACAGAAATCTGCCAGCTGTCGGAGGAGCGGGGGGAGGGGAATGTGGCCGGTGTTTTGTGGAAAGAAATGTGACAGTAAATCAAGAACTAAAATTACATTTTTCATTTACATTCTTTGACTATGAAAATACATACTAATGGTAAAAAGCCAAACGATAAATAACATTTTTAAAAACCTAACAGATCCTTGGTCAGAAGAACTAGTACACACAGACACACACACACACACACTACAATCAAAACAGTGAATGTCTTTTTAAAATTTGAAACTTTATTGGTACATTATATATACACATTATGATCACACACAATATTGAGAATTGGTACCGATATATGACACAATTGAAAACTCATTTTTTCCCATTTCCCCACCTACCCTACAACCCCTGCCCCTATATACATAAGCTTTGTTTCCTTTTACTACCATTGTGTTTCTTCCCCTTGTTACTTACTGCTACATCCCATTTCCCTTTGCATATTTTCTATTTCACAATATCTACCATATATTCTAGAGCTCATTTACATCTTCAGTTTCTCATACCAGAGAAAATACATGATATTTACATATCTGACCTATTTATTTCACTTATGAGTATGTCCTGAAGGTACATACATTTGGATATAAATGAGTCAAACTTATCATTCTTTATGGCAGAGTAATACTCCATTTTATAAAAATACCACGTCTTCTTTATACAGTCTTCACTTGATGGGCATTTGGATTGTTTCCAAGATTTAGCTATCAGAAACTGAGCTGCTATGAACATGGGTGCACATGTGTCACTGTGATATGAGTCTTCTAATTCTTCCATACCTAGCAGGAGAATAGCAGAGTCAAATGGGAGCTCTGATCCAAGTTTTTTTAGTAATTTCCACACTGATCTCCACAGGGGTTGTACCAGTCTACATTCCCACCAACGGTATAGTAAAAGACACACGGTCTTTAATCCCTTCAAAGTACTTCCTTCACTAAACACACTTTTCTCATTCTTCTACTTGTCCCTTTTTAAATCAGTTCTGGAAATTCTCCTTAATGACCTCATGAGGAGGATCAATAATACAGTTAATGGTGGTACCAATTGTCACCTAGTGGAAAGACAAGCTCATAAAAACATTATGGGGGAATCTTCATGCGCCTGAATCACTGGGTCTGGAACCCTGTGGATTCTGGATCTTTTCAGGGTCACAAAGATCAGGAAATGTAAATATTTTAAATCGATTCAGAACATGGGGACAGTCACAAGAGCACAACTAGACACAACTACAAAACAGGACTTCCAGAGTTCCTGCAGACAGTGACAAGCATAGCAAGATAAGTCTGTTCAAAGTGAGCAGGAAAATGTTAAGGGGG
>PVIC010034597.1:0-19518 GCA_004025085.1 Thryonomys swinderianus | reverse complement strand
GGCTTGCCTGGGCACCATAGTGAGCTCAGGGCCAGCCTGAACTACAGAGCAAGACCCTGTCTCCAAAAAGCAAAAAAAAAAAAAAAAAAAAGTTAATTTTATCTTCTCCCACCTTCAGTGTTGGAATTTGGATAGCAGAGGAGTCACATTTTCTTGGTAGTTTTGAGATCTTAATAGTCAGATATTATAAAGACTCCTGTGTGTAGGAAGTTGTTTGAAAGGGCATTGATTTTGTTTTCTGGACAAAACACCTTTGTCCACTGGTCTTCCTGATCTATGGGTCTGTCCAGGGCGTGCTTTTTGTTTTGTTTTGTTTTTTGTTTTTTGAGACAGGGTCTCGCTTTGCAGTTCAGGCTGGCTCTGAGCTCACTATGTAGCCTAGCCAAGCCTCAAACTCAGCAATTCTCCTGTCTCTGCCTCCCGAGTGCTGGGATTATAGGTGTGAGCCACCACGCCCGGCATGGTTGCTTTTCTTGACCATTAATTTTGCTTAATATTTGGCTAGCAAAGAAAATTACCAAGTAGGCACCTAATCATTTACTTCAAGTCTTTGGGTTCTGGCTTCCAGCCCATGCAGGTTCTATCTGTACTTATTATTACCATCCTCTAATATTTTTGTCCTCATGGATCTGCCTTTCTAAACTGTGACAGCCATGTGGAGGCCATCCAAAACAGTCTGGTTCAAGGGTTACCTTCACTTTGATCCGTACTGTAGAACTGAGTCCCTTTGCTTACTGAGTTTTACTGGAGTTACATTGCTTCAAAGCTCGTGTTACCACTTAGTGTTAGGGATTTGAAAGCAATATGATTTTTTAATATTACCAGGACCTGAATTTTTCAATTCTTTATTTCTTCTTTTAAGTCAGTCAGTTCTTGGGTGAGCTAATGTTTCTACAAGCACATTCCAAGGTAGCTAGTAAGATCCAAACATACAACTTTTTTCTGAAAAGTTACTTCTTCTCAAACTTCAGTTAGGCACTCAGCTTCCAAATTATTATAGGAGACATTTTACTAAATGGTCTTCCATTGCCTTGTTTTCTATCATTTTTAGCCATTGCGTGTGCCTTTGCCACTGGACTACTAAGCCAGCGTCATGTAGCTTAATTTTTATTACAGCAGTTTCAGTGCCATTTCAAAGCTTTAAATTTTATGTCAGAGTAATGTTACTCTATCATTTCTCGGCCTTTTGGCTAAGATCAAGTGCAGAGTAATGTTACTGTGATAACAAATTGTCACCAAAATGTTTACTGGCATAAATACAAAACCATTTCCTCAGTGGGTAACAGTCCTAAGAAGCATGAACTCATAAAATGGCAGGGTTGGGTTCGCGTAGAATAGACTTTACTTTCCTAGTTATTCAGGGATTGTCAGGGTGATAATCTGGTAAACACATGGCTGAAACTGAAGCTACATAATTTGCTTAATTTTTTTTTTTGAGGCAGGGTCTCACTTTGTAGTTCAGGCTGGTCCTGAGCTCACTATGTAGCCCAGGCAAGCCTTGAACTCAGCAATCCTCCTGCCTCTACCTCCCGAGTGCTGGGATTACAGGCGTGAGACACCATGCCCGGCATTGTGGTGCGTGGTATTGATTGCTGGTGGGCGTGAGTTATCACACCCAGCATTGTATGTGGTTACCAGGGATCAAACTCAGGACCTTGTACTTGCAAGGCAGGCACCGGAACCACTGAGCTAAATCTCCGGCCCCATAATTTGCTTAATATTATACAGCTTGCCATTGGAGATTTCAAGTCTCATCACTTGGTTCTGGCTTTAAATTTTGCCCCTTTATTTTTGTTTGTTTATTTATTGAGACGGTGTCTCACTATGTGTTCAAGGTGGCCTCAAATTCATTGTACTGGGGTTACAGTCATGTGTTACTATACCTGGCTAAAACCCCACCCCTTTTGACCACATACTATATCTGTGTTTAAAAAGATACCTGGACCAGCTACTAGCCAAAATTTATTGCCTGCTAAAATGTAAGCCCAGTGGGAAATTAGTGGTTCACACCGAATTGCTCAGAATACATTGCCTCCTTACAGTAAACTGAAGATGTGTCCTTGCAACTTCTTTTTAGGGCTTCTATTTTTTGGGTCTTGTGAAAAGATTATGCCTTCAGTACTGGAGAATTTTAACTTAATGCCATTTCTGGTTATTTGGGTTATTTTTCCACTGGTACTTTAAAATTGTGAATACTGCTTATCTCAGGATGGATTCTGCTTTGTTTTTTAAAAGTGAATGCCAAGCCTGGCATGATGGTACATGCATGTAATCCCAGCACCCAGAAGGCTGAAGCAGGAGAATTGTCCTAAGTTTGAAGCCAGCCTGGGGCACATAGTTCAAGGCCAGTAAGGCCCTGTCTGGAAAGAAAGATAAATAGATGTGGGTATAGGGGGATAGAATGTCAGAGTTTAACTACCTTTTCCACACAGGTTCTGGCCAACATAGAACACAGGTGAACTACTTACCTATGCAAATTTGAGATTTTTATATACATTCTTCTTGTTTTGCTAGGGTGATACAATTTTGGAGACTGGAGAAGTAATTCCACCAATGAAAGAATTTCCTGATGAACATCACTGAAGATTATTTAAATATGTCAAAGGCTTTTATTCCTGTTTTTTTCCCTGTATTGTTATATTAACTGAGTCTGTTTCCTGGAAAAATAATAAAGTTCACTCTCAGAAAGTGTCTTCATATTTCTTCCCAAACATTTACAAGTTTAGAGTTTTTGGATTTGACAATATATTAAAAAACAGAAATGCTAAACAAATGATATAAGCAGCCACTTTTTCTGGCCATTACTGACTTGAAAAATAAAATGTATTCATCACAGGGTAATTTTTTCTAACAGTACAGTATTTTGGTGTGCGGGTATGCAACAGTGAAACACTCCAATAAGCAAATATAAACAAATTTGGCTTTTGTGTTTTAAACGCCTTTCTGAAATATTTTTAAAGTATTTTAGAAACCAGATTGAAAAGCTTGACTTTTTAATCTATGATGTCGTACTCAGAAGTTGTCAGATCTATTTGAAAAATTTGTGATTAGTCTTGATTGTCGGGGCCGGAGGGTTAGTTAGCTCAGTGGTTCCGGCGCCTGCCTCGCAAGCGCAAGGTCCTGAGTTCAATCTCTGGTAACCACATATAATGCTGGGCGTGGAGACTCATGCCCACCAACAGTCAACACCGCATACCACAATGCCGGATGTGGTGGCTCACGCCTGTAATCCCAGCACTCGGAAGGCAGAGACAGGAGGATTGCTGAGTTCGCGGAGGCTTGCCTGGGCACCATAGTGAGCTTAGGGCCAGCCTGAACTACAAAGCAAGACCCTGTCTCAAAAGCAAAAAAAAAAAAAAAAATCTTGATTGTCAACTTGATAAGCCTGAGAGATGCTAAGATTACTAAAACATAGGGGATGTCATGAGATTGTGACCTTGGGGGCTATATGAGGGCCCTCACCCCTTCCCCTCTGGCTGTTTCTCAGATGTCATGAATTTAGCAGTTTTCTCCACCAGGCCTTTACACCATGTTTCTGACTTTGAGTCTGCTGACCATGGACTAAAATCTTTGGAACCCTGGGCCAAAATAAGCAATTTTTCTCTCAGGTTGATTTTGGTAGGTATTTTATGCTAGCAACAGCCACCTAACAGCGGTGTTTGCACCCTGGATAAAGGAGTATGAAAAAATAAATTTAGGAATTCTGTATTATGAATTTTAAGTCTACAAAGGTGTCAGATGACGAGGGAAAGGACTGTATTTAGAGAGAATTAATTCTAGAAGATTTACACATTTTCATTCATCCTGAAGATTCTGTCTGGGTATTTCTTCCTTAGCTGTCGTTGTGCAACTACTGTTGATGCGTAGATGACATATCCCCAGGAGAGTAGAACGACTGCAAGCAGCAACTTGAGGGGAGAAAAAGAAAGAAAAAAGAATGTGATGTGCGTGGTACTTGGCCTATACTCCCACTCGATTATCATAAATCCTTGCTAAGGTAGAAATTTGAGTGACAGACTCTAAATGTGGATGTAGGGGGTGTAGACCCGTAGCCTTTACGTAAGAAGCGGAAGACCCGGTCTCTTCCAGGAAGAGGCGGAGTCGGGGTGAGACTGAACCGTTTAATTCTAGAATAGGTTTTGGAGTTTTTGAGCGGTGAAGAACAGGAGGCCCCTCAGGTTGTGGGCCCAGGGAGTCGGTACCGTGGAACACCCGAGACCCGGGACCTACCGCTGAATAAATCCAGTCCAGGGTACGGCGGCTCACTGGCTTCATGGTAAGGAGGCGACGGTCCGCGGGAACCGGCGGAAGCTGCGGGCTCTAGAGTAACCTCTCCGGTGCTGGCTGCTCCGTCGCAGCAGCCATCTTTCAGTTGGGCATGAAAGCCTGCCCCCAGGCTTTCAGGATGCTTCCCACTATCCCAGCTCTGCTCTTCCGCCCGGAGTTGGAGCCGCGGTCACGTGATCCGGGTCCTAGCCCGCCTGTTAGGGAGGGCTGGAATGATGGAGAAAATAGGGTTAAATTTTACTTTTTTGCCGCCAAAAAAGGGTAGACGTGTCTCTGTAACTTTTAAATTTATAGTTGAAGTGCACTACTAATACAGAATAATATGCTGTCGTGTACTTTAAAAGCTTTTATTTGAAGAATCTACATTTTAATGTTGAAATGGTGGTTAAGGCTGGACGAATTAACATTTGCCCCCCCCATCTGTTTTCACACAATACTGCATAGATGTTTGTACTTTTTGTTTCTTTATTTGAGACGGGTTCTCGATTTTAGTTCAGGTTGGTCTTGATCTCACAGCAGTCCTCTTATCTTTCTATGTGCTAGGATTACAGGCGTGTTTTTATTTCAGTCTTTGGTATAAACAAGATTACCATCCACTGTTTTATGCAGTTGACGAATCATGTTGGAATCTGTTAATTGAATACTTCAAGAAACAAATAGTTTCTGCACTCACATTTATGTAAATGTATTTCTTCGTAGAATCCATTAGTGATATAATGTATTAGCCAATCAAGTGTTTGTTAAGCGTTTATTGTTATTAGAGCCACAGCATTTTAAAATATTGAGCCCAAGCACGGTAGTTTGGCATTCTAGTTTATCAAGTTCATTTTTGTTTTGTTTTTGGATTATTACGTGAGACAAGCTCACACTGTGTAGTTCAGCCTGGCCTCGAACTTAGGGCGAAGCTCCGGAGTGCTGGGTTATGGGCGTGTGCTACCACGCCTAGCAAAATAGTTGGTTTTGAGACGCTCTTGATCCCAAAGTAGTAGAACTTGGCTGTGGGTGGCTTTTGGTTCAGATGCTTTCTGTACATCCCGGGTATCACTGTAGCAGAATTAATCAAAATTTGGGGAAGTAGAAACGTAATAAAGCAGTCCTTTTTGGTCTCTCTTTGAGAAGACCTTGTCACGCAGTTTAGGCTAGTCTGCAGTATGTGGCGATCCTTACCTCAGCTTCCCGAACTATGGGATAACAAAATGTTTGCCGTTTTGAAAAGCAGTCATTTGAGAGAAAACGTTACCAGGCTAAGATTTCAGGCCCTGATGTTTTTGACTGGAACAAACGTTCTCTAAAGGCTTTGTGGGAGAGCACTTGTGCTCAAGATTGGATCTTCTACCAATTACAATGCAACATCCTCCTGTGTAGCAGGAGGTGCAAGAGGTAATTGTAGTTAAGTTCTCAGAGTTTAGTGAGATATTTGAATGATACTGAGGTAGTTTTTTGAATTTTACGGGTAAATGGGGGAACGGACGTTATAGTTATGTTCCTGTATCCCCCTGCAATTTAGAGTAAGGAGAGCCCAGTAGGGGCTTGGTGGTGCAGAGAATCCCAAGTTCGACCCCAGCCTGGGCTCCTTCGCGAAACCCTGTTTCAAAAAAAAATAAAAGGCTAGGGATATAGCTCAGTACGCAGAGCCTGGTTTTATCCCCAGTTGTGGAGAATAACAACACAAAACCCTCCAAAACTAAGAACTTTCCTCCCTGGAACGGAAAGGTGGGGGAAGGGCCAGACCCGGGCCGAGCGCGCTGCGCCCCGCCCTCAGTGCGGCGCCTGCCTACTGCGCATGCGTGGGGGGAGCGGTGGCTGTGTTTTGACGCGCGCCGAGCTGGTGGCGGGGTGCTGCTTTCTGCCCTGCCCCCACGCTGCCCCCGGTGATGTGCGTTTTCCGTCACAGGGGTCGCATCCGCCGCCGGGGTCTCCGCTGTCTCGCGAGGAGGGTGACGCGCCTCCGCCAGCTCCGGCTGCCGAGGGTAGGCGGAGAAGTCGCCGGGTCCGCCTTCGCGGATCCTGCAGTCACCGACCGAGCTTCTTGGGCCGCCGAGAGCTTTCCTCACGCGCCTCAGCCGGGCCTGCGCCGGCGTCTTCTGAGGTGAGCCGGGTCGGGAACAATGGGCGTAGGGGTCGGAGACCGCGGTGAGCTGGCGCGCCCCCCGGAGCGGGCCGGGGACCGGGGTGCGGGCTGGGGCCCTGCTGCCCTCCCGGCCTCGGTAGGGTCGGGGTCCCGGCCGCCGGCGCACCTGTGGAGCGCAGCGCGCGGGCCGTCGAGGGAACCGACCGTTTCCGCGGCGCGAGCGGAGCCGCGTACTGGAAGGCGCTTCATCTCTGAGAGAGAAAACGGCCGCTGAGCCTAAATGGTGGCATCGCCACGGTTTAGGAGTGTGACCTTGGCGAGGTCCTCAACCCCCTGAGCCCGTCCGTAAAATGGGAATGACAGTATTTTAGTTGGTGATAGTTATGTAATCCACAGAGTCCGTAGGTCCTGGGTGGCTCACTTCTCACCGAAGCAAGCAGTTGTGTGCGCAGTGTTTGTTACACACGCCGGGATAGGCCTGCCCACCTGGGACTTCCAACTCTCCAGTTAGTGGAGCTTTCCTCATGGGCTGCCAAGTCCTGAACTGGAAAGTGGGCAGTGCTCAGAGGATGCTTAGCGTGATTTCAGTGAAAGCTGAACAGAATTTTTGGCTGGTAATTTCCTAGCTTATCTAAGGTAAGAAACAACTTTACAGAATTTATGCTATCAGTGATCTGTATGTTTTGGAGGGTTTTATATTTTTAGCATATGAAATGCAAATACATTCAGTCATAATTAATCATGCTTATGTGGAAAGAATGGCTTCAGAGGGAAATGATTCCAACAGGTCTTTTTATTGCTGGAATCGAAATTAAATTGGGTAAGATCTAGTCATTATGTCTTAGTTACTTTGCTAGTTGCTGGGGCAAAATACTGGACACCCAAAGTTAAAGAGGAAAGATTTATCTCACAGTTCACAGAAGTTTCAGAACAGAATGGTTGGCTCTAAGGCAGGGTGGCATAGCAGAGGGTCTCTGAAGAGGAGGAAAAGTGCATGGTTTAGCAGAAGTGGCAGAAGGTACCCACCCTCTTTCTGTCCCTTTACAACCATCCAGGCTACCCATTGTGAACAGTGACACACCCAGAGTGGGCTTTCCCATTGTCTACACCTGGGATTATGTTAAACCTGGGATTATGTTATGTTTCAGTGAACTAGTTTAATAATCACATCCCCTTAATCCCAGCATCATTCAATTTAATTCCGGTAGACACCCTAGACCCTAGCCACCTTCCAAAACTCTCACCTATGAGCTTATAAGATTTTTGAGGAACTACTAGACACAATCCATAGCACTGTAGATCCCATAACTCATGTGTCCTCTTTTGGAATTGGTGATTAAGTTTGTAGAGAGGTACTTTTGGGGGATAACAAAGACAGGGCTCAGGTTATATTTTATTTAGGGTTCATCTACCTGTGAATTGTTTTTAACCACTTTGGCTAGGTATATTAGATACAATAATTGTATTAAGGGTGATGATTATCTAATTACTATACACCATCCTCTGTCTGGGCCTTTATTAGGTATGATTGACGACAACTACTAAAATTAATGTTGTATTTTCACATAGGTAGGGGAAGTTCTATGTTCTTAATTGTGTACCAAAGCACAATGCAGAGTATTTACATTTGTAGAATATATCTCTTCACACAACCACTATTCAAAATGAGTATTGTTATTTAGCCCACTTAAGAATTGAGAATATTGGACTGGAGATTTAGCTCATTGGTTCCAGCGCCTGCCTCGTAAGCACAAGGTCCTGAGTTCAATCCCCAGTAACCATATACAGTGCTGGGCGTGGTGACTCACGCCCACCAGCCATCAATACCACATACCACAGTTCCGGACATGATGGCTCATGCCTGTAATCCTAACACTCAGGAGGCAGAGGCAGGAGGATTGCTGAGTTCCAGGCTTGCCTGGGCTACGTAGTGAGTTCAGGACCAGCCTGGACTAAAAAGCAAGACCCTGTCTAAAAAAAAAAAAAAAAAAAAATTGAGAATATTTAAGGTCTTAAGAAATAATTCCATGTCATACAGTTTAAGATGTAGTGGTGCATGCTAATAATCCCAGTTCTTGGGAGGCTGAAGTAGTAGAATTACTTGAGTTTGAAGCCAACCGCAGCTAGTGAGTTCAAGGTCAGCCTGACATACAAGTGAGATCCTTTCTCAAACAAAATGAAACAAAAAAAGGTGGTAGTAATTCTTAACCTTGATAGTGCATTGGAATTATTGCTGATATAATCAGCAAATGTTTACATTTTGCATCCAGTGATTTATGGAATGCTGTAAAAGATGACTTGAAGGTATGGTTTTATAAAAAATATAATTCTGCTTTTATACCATTGTAGACTTTTTCAAATGTCTAGTCTATGGGTTTCTTCAGATTTCATCCTCCTAATTCTTTTTTTTTTTTTTTTTTTTTTTTTTTTTGAGACAGGGTCTCGCGTTATAGTTCAAGCTGGCCCTGAGCTCACTATGTAGCCCAGGCAAGCTGCCGCAAACTCAGCAATCCTCCTGTCTCTGCCTCCTGAGTGCTGGGATTATAGGCGTGAGCCACCACGTCCGGCATTCATCCTCCTAATTCTTTATCTCCTCTATTTTCCCAGATATATATGTCTGTTAATTATCTAAAATTCCTCCAAATTGTGACTTGAAGAGTTCTTAGCTTTGTTAAAACCAATGGATTTTAAAAAGGAAAGATTTGGCTTACTCAGTCATACAGATGGAAGATTTTATTTTGGATTTGGAAGGTTGTTTTAGGAGGTGGGATCAGAGAGAATTGTTTAATTTTCTTCTTTATGGAAAAATAAATTTGTAGTTCTAATTTCAGAGTGGAGAACACCTTACACAAACTCCTTCTAGAATCTGAAGCACTAAATAGGCATACCATCAGGTCCACCCTTGCAAACTAAGTGCAGAACCTTTCTTGCAGGTCTTGCAGTTTTGTCTCCCAGCCATCTGTTTTATGCTTTAATTTATATTTTTTAACAAGTGTAATATAAAAATTACATTTTGTCTGTAAAACTTACCTGATTAATGTAAATCATTGATTTTTAATATATTTACATAGTTGTGGAATCATCACCATAAGCTAGCTAAAATTTTCTTAATCCCAGAAACCTCATTGTCAACACCACTGTACTGACCTGTTAAGTAAATTTGCCTATCCTGGATATTTCATATAAATATTATCATACAATACACGGTCTTTGTGACTGATGTTTATCATTTGTAATTTTGTAATTGTAATTTTTTCATTTGTAATTGATTGATTTCATTGTGTAATATAGACATGTGTCCATGGTATAATGTTGATATATTATTTTTTTATTGCCAAACAACTCATTTTATATATGAACCTATTCAATCCATCATGAGTTAATAGACATTTTAGTTTCCACTTTTGAACTATTATGCCTAACTGAAGATAGAGTTCATATGCAAGTTTTTTTGGACTTACATTTTCATTTTTCATGGATAAATGTGTGAAATTGCTAGATCCTTACACTAATTTTAACTCTTTGTATTTTAAGAAACATTTAATTTTAATATTCAGTGGAGTTTTTTGTTTTCTTTCTTGAGACAAGATTTTTTTGTAGTTAAGGATGGCCTTGAACTCACTATGTATCCCAGGCTGGCCTCAAGCTCATGGTAATCCTTCTGCCTCAGCCTCCCAAGTGCTTGGATTACAAACATGCACCACCATGCCTGGCTCTTTAGTGATGATTTTTGAAGAGAATTCTTTATTTGATCAATACGGTTCTTTTAGCAAAATGTATTTCTGTGTAGAAATATTTAATTCCTGTGCAGAAACAAGAGAGAAGTGTTTGTGTTTTATTGTTTTTTAAAGTCTATTATGGAGGATGTGGTTGGTCAGCTCTTATCCTTAGTTGTCAAAGTTGTTAACAGGTTATAAAAGTAGGTAGAAAAGAGCAAAGCTTTTTTTTTCTTTCTTCTTTTGGGGAAAGGTATGGTACTAGAGCTTCCTCCCAAATCCTTTTTACTTGTAACCAGATCTTTCTAAATTGCCCATAAGAGTAATTTTTGGTCTTCTTCCACAGCCTCCAGAGTAGCTGAGATTACAGGACTAAAGTTTTATTTTAAAACACACACACACATACACACACAAAATTGAGATTATGTTTTATTTGGATTTTAAGTTTCCTACCAAATTTCCTTTTTAAAATTCAGAGTTGTAATTTTTATGTGCATTTTGCCTTACAGAAAAGTAAGATATATTAATCTTGAAAGTGACCAGTCTTTTTCCCATTTAATTATCCCTTCTTTATAGCAAGGGAAACTCAAGTACTACAGGCATATCCAACCCAAGGGGCTACTTGTCTTGTTTTACTTTAGCATTATAATAACATATAAAACAGGAAGTCTTGTAGTTTGAATATATTAACTATATTAATATATTTTAAGTGTGGTCCAAGACAGTTCCTTTTTACTTAATGCATTCTGGCGAGTCAGAACATTGAACATCCATGGTAGAATTAATATGAATTTGTCTAGTTTTACAGGGCTAGTGTTTGGTGAAACCGGGTCTTCATTCCAGGTCTTCTAATCCCTCCAATTTGCTCCTAGTTTTTCCTTATCCTTTTCCTTCAACACATATGAACACACTGTCTAATTCTGAACATTATTTTTATTATTTTTAAATTAAAATTGTAAAGCATTATAATGCTGAGAAATTTGGGCACTAAAGTTTAAAGTATATTGATAAGGAGTAGGGGTGTAGCTCAGTATGAGAAAATTCATGGGTTCAATGCTTCCTGTTGCATATAAATAAATAAATGGACACAAAAGCAATTGGCATTTAGTATTTTAAATTCTGCTTTCTCGGAACTGTTAAGTAGTTATGGATAGTGGTAATTTTTCCATTTTCAATCCAGAAAATAGAAGATTAAAATATGGGGGCCCTCTAGGAAAAAATATCTGTTCACTATTAATTGATTCTTTTAAATTACAGTTCTGAGAAAGTGAAGATGTCCAAAATGAGTATGTTTCATTTGAAAATCCTGTGATGGAATACTTGGCATTTACAAACTCAGGTTTTGACTGTGTTTTGTTTCTTTAATTCTTTGTTAACACCAATGAGTTTATTAATATATTTAGAAAATTACAGTTTCATTATTTAACTAAAGTAGCATTTGACCAGTGGTGGATTTTCATTTGGTGGAAGAGGTAGAGGATGAATAATAGGTCCAGGGAAACATAAAGGGAAAAAATTAATATTTAATACTCAGAATATGATGAGTACAGAGTTTAGCAAAACAAAGGACATACAGAAACAGGGCCAAAATATAGGACACATTAGATTTCAGATATTCCAAGTTCATTTTGTACCTTATTAGCTGATGTAAATATAAGGAGTGCAAAACTAATCCTTTTTTGTTTGTTTTTTGTGTTTTTTTTGAGACAGGGTCTCGCTTTGTAGTTCAGGCTGCCCCTGAGTTCACTATGTAGCCCAGGCAAGGTTCAGACTCAGCAGTCCTCCTGCCTCTGCCTCCTGAGTGCTGGGATTACAGGTGTGCACCACCACACCCGGCACTGTGGTATGTGGTACTGATGGCTAGTGGGTGTGAGTCACCATGCCGGATGTTGTATGTGGCTTCTGGGGATTGAACCAGGGACATTGTGCTTGCTTGCTAGACAGGTGCTGGAACCACTGACCTAAATTTCTAGCCCAGCAAAACTAATCTTTAAGATCCTGTGATCCTTTGGGCAAAAGTAACTGTGAAGGAGACTAAAAACATGATTTCAAGATACTTTCTGGTTTGACTTTTAAATTAAAATAAAAAACTGAGGAAATCTCCATTTTATTTAACAAAAGAATAGCAAGTTTAGAAAAATTACAGTGCAATCTCTGAAGATCCAGGCTTTTTTTTTTTTTTTTTTTTTTTGAGACAGACTACTCACTTTGTAGTTCAGGCTGGCCCTGACCACACTATGTAACCAGCCCAGGCAAGCCTTGAACTCACAGCAGTCCTCCTGCCTCTGCCTCCCAAGTGCTGGGATTACAGGCCTGAGTCACCACACCCGATATTGTATGTGCTTACCGGGGATCAAACTCCAGACCTTGCAGTTGCAAGGCAGGTGCCAGAACCACTGACCTAAAACCCTGACCCCCAATTCTTACAGATATAGTTAGGGAAATAAAAAGAATAAAGAGTCTTATCTGGTGAACATAAAAATCTAACCCCCCCCCAAAAAAAACTTAAGGAAGGCTTCTTAGAAATGCTTAGAAAGGAATCAGTGATTGAATACAGTGTAGTAATTATGTAATAGTATAGTGATAATAATTGTGGCTTACAGTTACAATGTACCATGGAATGCCTTTGCATTTATTTCATTTAATCTTCACTGAACAGGTTTCTTTTGGGGGGAGGGTAAATCAATTACTGAAAATCACAATTGTTTAAATGAATAAAGTTAGTCAGTATATTATGTTGGCAGGTATATCTGTATATACAGATATACCTATACATAGATAGAACATCAGCTGAGAACTATGGTGTTTGGCTTTTTTTTCCTTTCAGAGAGAAATAGAAATGGAAGGTAAGGGAAATTTAAAAATATTTGGAGGTCTGGAGATTTAGCTTAGTGGTTCCAGGATCTGTCTTGCAAGTGCTGCAAGATCCTAAGTTTGATCCCCAGTAACCACATACCACAGTGCTGTGCGTGATAACTTATCCCTGTAGTTTCAGCACTCAGGAGGCAGAGGTAGGAGGATTGCTGTGAGTTTGAGGCTTACCTGGGCTACATAGTGAGCTCAGGGCCAGTTTGAACTACAAAGTGAAACCCTGTCTCAAAAAAAAATTTAAAAAATAAAAACATTTGGAATAATTGATTTTAAAAATTAGTTGTTGTGCCAGGGATTTAGCTCAATGGTACTCTGCCTGCCTGGCTAGCATAAGGTCCTGAGTTCAATCCCTAGTACCAAAAAACAAAAAATTAGTTGGGCCAGAGATTAGCTCAGTGGTTCGGCACCTGCCTAGCACATACAAGGTCCCTGGTTTGATCCCCAGTAACCACGTAGTGGAGTACCAGGTATGATTTACACCCACCAGCAGTCAGTACCACATACCACAATGCTAGCTGTGGTAGTTCACGCCTGTAATCCCAGCACTCCAGAGGCAGAGGCAGGAGGATTGCTGAGTTTGAGGCTTGCTGGGCTACGCTGTTGAGCTTAGGGCAGCCAGAACTAGAAAGCAAGGCTGTGTCTCAAAAAAAAAAAATTGTTAAATCTGAATGGTGGATATATGGGTACTTGTTGTCTTTTTTGTGTGTGTCCTGTTTTATATATGCCAGAGTTTCTTGGCTAAATTATATTTTTAAAAAATAGTAAAATCTTACCTAATGTTCGAGATCTTGTTATGGTATGTACTGGACACCATTTTAATGCCTTTGACATCTTTTCAAACTTGTAAGGCAGATTCTGTTATCACTCACCTACAGATGAAATTCAAGACGGAGACAGTAATACTAGTAGGGTGAAATGAGATTCAGTTATAGGAAATCTGACTTTGCTGTTGCATTTTAAGTGCTATGTTATTATGATACAACTGTCTTGTTATAGTAAAATAAATCACTCAAATATTTTCTCCAAAATGTATTCCAAGGTCTTTATTTGCATTTTGTTCAGATTTTTTAGTCATTATTGGGTTACTGATATATTTCTTTCCCTTTTACAGATAATGGCATCAGCTGCTAAAGAATTTAAAATGGACAACTTTTCACCTAAAGCTGGCACTAGCAAATTGCAACAGACAGTACCAGCTGATGCATCTCCTGATTCTAAATGTCCTATATGCTTGGATAGATTTGATAATGTGTCATATTTAGATCGCTGCTTACATAAGTTCTGTTTTTGCTGTGTACAGGAGTGGTCAAAAAACAAAGCTGAATGTCCACTGTGTAAACAGCCCTTTGACTCTATTTTTCATTCTGTGAGAGCAGAGGATGACTTCAAGGAGTATGTTCTAAGGCCTTCATATAATGGTTCTTTTGCCACCCCAGATGGTCGACGATTTCGCTACCGTACAACAATGACAAGGGAACGAAATGCTTCTGTGTATTCACCTAGTAGTACTTTAGTTAGAAGAACAACTACTCCTCCAGATAGTGGAGTAGTATTTGAGGGGTTAGATATTACAGCAAGACATGGAAATGCTGAAATTCCTCAACTTATGAGACAGATTGCACTAAGGCGACAACATACTTCAGATGAGAGATCTTTGCGGAAAATTCAAGAGCAAGATATTATTAATTTTAGACGGACTCTCTATCGTGCTGGTGCTCGAGTTAGAAATATTGAAGATGGAGGCCGTTACAGAGATATTTCAGCTGAATTTTTCCGTAGAAATCCAGCTTGCCTTCACAGATTAGTCCCTTGGTTAAAACGTGAACTTACAGTTCTTTTTGGATCTCATGCATCTTTAGTCAATATTGTCCAGCATATCATCATGAGTAATGTTACTCGTTATGATTTGGAAAGTCAAGCATTTGTGTCTGATTTAAGGCCATTTTTACTTAATCGAACTGAGCATTTTATACATGAATTTATCAGTTTTGCTCGATCTCCTTTTAACATGGCAGCTTTTGACCAGCATGCTAATTATGATTGCCCTGCTCCTTCATATGAAGAAGGCAGCCATTCTGATTCTTCAGTAATAACAATATCTCCAGATGAGACTGAGACCCAGGAGCTGGATATTAATGTGGCCACTGTTAGTCAGGCACCATGGGATGATGAAACTCCAGGACCATCTTATTCAAGCTCAGAGCAGGTACATGTTGCCATGTCTTCTCTTTTAAATACATCTGACAGTTCAGATGAAGAACTTGTGACAGAAGGAGCCCCTTCTCAAATACAAGGACTACAAACCAGTGAGGACCTGCATAATGACAGTGATTCTTCAGATAATTGTGTCATCGTTGGGTTTGTTAAACCACTAGCTGAGAGGACCCCAGAACTTGTTGAACTATCCTCTGATTCTGAAGAGTTAGGCTCTTATGAGAAAATGGAGACAGTAAAGACTCAAGAACAAGAGCAGTCTTACAGTTCTGTTGATAGTGATGTTAGTAGATACTCATCTCCACACTCTGTCCTTGGAAAGGATGAACAAATGAGTAAAAGTCATTGTGATTCTGGCACAAGAATCAAATCAAAGAAAGAAGAAAAACGATCTACATCATTGTCAGCTCCCAGAGACCTGAGCTCATCTATGAGAGGAGACAGACCATATTCCCCATACAACCATAGACACAGAAAGAGGGGAAGATCTAGAAGTTCAGATTCACGTTCCCAGAGCAGAAGTGGCTATGATCAGAGGAATCACCGAAAGCATCATGGAAAGAAAAGAATGAAGAGCAGACGGTCTAGAAGCAGAGAGAGCAGCAGACCCAAAGGGAGAAGAGACAAAAAGAGATCAAGAACTAGAGACAGCAGTTGGTCACGAAGAAGCCAAACCCTTTCTCTAAGTAGTGAAAGCACCAGCAGATCAAGGTCTCGGAGCAGTGATCACGGCAAAAGAAGATCACTGAGCAGAAATACAGATCATTATTACTTAAGAAATAATTATGGAAGCAGATATAAGTGGGAATATACCTACTACAGTAGAAACAAAGATAGAGATGGCTATGAATCATCTTACAGGAGGAGGACTCTGTCCAGAGCTCATTATTCTAGACAATCTTCAAGTCCTGAATTTAGAGTTCAGTCTTTTTCTGAAAGAACAAATGCTAGGAAAAAGAGTAATCACAGTGAAAGGAAATATTATTATTATGAAAAGCACAGATCAAGGAGCCTGTCTAGTAATAGGTCAAGGACAGCATCTACAGGACCTGATCGGGTAAGAAATGAAAAGCCTGGGGGTAAGCGAAAATACAAAACACGACATTTGGAAGGTTCTGATGAGGTGGCTCAACCATCTCATGATTTTGCTTCTAAAGTAAAGGACAGTCATTACCAAAAGTCTTCATCAAAATTTGATGGAAGCTACAAAAACGAGAGTGATAGTTTTTCTGATAGCCGATCATCAGACAGAGACACAAAACACAAGAGAAGAAAAAGGAGGACTCGGAGCCTAAGTGTGGAAATTGTTTATGAAGGAAAAGCTACTGATACAGCTAAACATCATAAAAAGAAAAAGAAAAAACACAAAAAGAAGCATAAGAAGCACCATGGAGATAATGCACGTTCCCCAGTTGTTATTACCATTGATAGTGATAGTGATAAAGATTCTGAGGCAAAGGCAGATACAGAATGTGACAACAATGGTCCTCGAAACTCTATACAAAATGAATTTTTGGCTTCTTCCTTAGAAGCACTTGACTCTAAAGATATAGTTACAATCGAAGATGAATTTGGTGTCCTGGACAAGGAATGTGATATTAGCACACTTACTAACAACTTGAATAATGCCAACAAAACTGTGGATAATATTCCACCCCAGGCAGCTTCAGTTGAACAAACTCTTGATGTAAGGGAAGAGTGCACCTTTGCCTCTGTTTTGGAGGACCAATCCAGTAATGTAGCTCTTCAAACTGAGCCATCAAACCACTTGCCATCTCCACGGACATTATTGTCAGTGTCCCTTGGTAGAGACTATGATACATCTTAAACTGCCAAAGCATCTCATAGGAATTCAGATGGTATAAGAAAAAAATAGTCACCTACTATAGTATATTTAAAGATGACTTGTTGAAAACTTTTTTCCCTCTTAAGATATTGTGATTTTTGTTCTAATTTGTAAAGATCATTATTTGTTCAAAGCATATGTATGTTCTGCCCTCAGAAATATGCACTTTTGAGTGAAGAAAATGATATTGCTACCAGTTTATTTAAAACTTGGGATCTTTTTAAAATAAAAAATA
This sequence comes from Thryonomys swinderianus, assembly GCA_004025085.1. Taxonomy (NCBI): domain Eukaryota; kingdom Metazoa; phylum Chordata; class Mammalia; order Rodentia; family Thryonomyidae; genus Thryonomys; species Thryonomys swinderianus. The sequence continues at coordinate 2,278 of PVIC010034597.1, read as the reverse complement.
CAAATTTTAGAAGTTATTTCATAAAGCCATATGTATTGACATTTTTAAGGTATTTTTAATTTTTTTTGTTATTCTGAAATGTGTTATAAACTAGAAGAATCCCTTTGAACAGATTTTATTTTTCTTCTAAAAAAATTTGTATGACTCAAAACCATTCTTCAGGCTAAGTCGAGGCATTTTTAACCTGCACAGTTTATCTTCACTTCAGCCAAGTGAAAAATTTAATATTTCCTTTATATTCTTGTTTATCTGGAATGCCAGTAAGACTAATGTATATTCAGCAACAGAAAAATAAAATAGTAATATCTTAAAAAATTAGAAAATTTCCTATGCAATATTATTTTTAGAAAAATACTAGAGGCAAAATCTTGAAAATAGGGGATAAGTATTGACACATTTCAGTTTCACGGCTTACTTGAATTTGTAAGTCTGGTTTCGAGGAATATCTCACTTGCTTTCTATTTTCAGCAAAATACAATTTTGGAGCATTTAGTGTACTAAAAACAAAAGCTCTTGCCAGACTTTATATTGGTAGTTCTTTTACATGAAGTGGCTGTGTTTATTTTTATCTTGTTTTAGAGAAGATAAAATTACATCTAGCCCGATACAAGATTGCAAGTGAACAGCAGAGCATTGAATTAAATGTAGTTTACCTTCAGTATTCTTTGCTGCCATATTCATTCATTCCTCAGTTAAAACTGGAATGCCTGCCCAGTGTCAGATATACAAAGCAGATATACTTCCTGCCCTCATGTGACTTACACATTGTCACAGTTAAGACAGATAATATTAAGGTAAATATAACATTATAAATTCTGAGAGGGCCAGGTTTTTAGCTCAGTGGTGCTGCATCTGCCTTGCAAACACAAGGTTGTGAGTTCAGTCCCTGGTACTGCTACCAAAAAAAAAAAAAAAAAACCAACTAGGTTCCCTGAAGAGAAAGTATAATTTACTTATTAAGAATATGTAATGGAAACTATGAGCTACTAGGTTCTGAAGAGCATATAATTTACTTGTAAGACTAAGAGACCTAACTTCATATAAGTGATGGGTTAAGTTGGAATCCAGAAAAATGTTAGTATTAATATAGTAATTAGGGCTAACAAAATATGTGTGGCGATCTGAAGGCAAAAGGGGAGCCTACCATATTTCAAGGACTAAAGAACAGAATTAGCCGAAGGATAGAATATGGGAACCAAATTTGTAGCTCATGTTTAGAATTTATCTTTTTTTGGTACCAGAAATTGAACTCCAGGCCTTGAGCTTGCCAGGCAGGTGCTGTAGAATTTATCTTAATGGCAGTAGAAAGCTGGTGTAAAATGACAAGAGTTTAAAACTACTGCTAGCCAGGTGTACACCCCTATAGTCCCAGTACTCAGAAGGCTGAGGCAGTTGGATCACCATGAATTCAGAGCCAGCCTGAACTACATATACCTGTGTTGAAAAAACTACTCATGGCAGTTTTTAGTAAGCTCAGACATTGTTAGCGGCTTGACTATAGTTTAAAAAAGTATAAAATTACTTTGTAGTTAGATGTTCAATCCCCAAATACCCAACTCTGATTCCTTCCTGTCCTTTAGTCCCTTATCCAATCATCAAATCTTTGGGGGAGAGTGGGTGCTATACCTTCCAGTGTGAGCAGCGTTCTTACCCATACTGTTGTAATAGATCTGCCTTCATCTACTGTTGCTTTCTCTCATCTTTTCTTGAGTAAGCCTTAAAAAGTTAAAAAACAATTTTTGTTTCCATTTTATCTTGCTAGCTAAAGTCCTTCAGAAGCTTCCCACTGCTATTAGAGTATTAAAAGCAGACCAAAAAGTCCCCAACATGATAATGGTTTTTAAATCCCTGTCCAGTCAGACCCCAATCCATCTAATTGTTTCTCACCATACTCAGGCCCCAATAGCCTACTCTCACTGGGGAGATGCTGCTGATTACTGCATCAGAGCCTTCACATGTATTTGTGTTCTGCTGGGAATTGAACTCCATTCTGGCTAAACTGTTAGTGTCCTTTCCACCCCTGTTATTTCCCACTAATCATTTGAACCATCCCAAGCTCAAGAGAGCTCATTGGAGTTGGTAATTAAAAAGTGTGCAGCCAGGGATTTAGCTCAGTGGTTCTGGCACCTGCCTTGCAAGTGCAAGGTCCTGAGTTTGATCCCTGCTAACCACATACAGTGCTGGGCATGGCAGCTCACACCTGTAATTCCAGCATTTGGGGGCAGAGACAGGAGGATTGCTGAGTTCGAGGTTTGCCTGGGCTACATAGTGAGCTCAG
>PVIC010034596.1:0-19604 GCA_004025085.1 Thryonomys swinderianus | reverse complement strand
AAGGTCCTGAGTTCGATCCCTGGTAACCACATACAACGCTGGGCGTGGAGACTCACGCCCACCAGCAATCAATACCGCATACCACAGTGCCGGGCGTGGTGGCTCATGCCTGTAATCCCAGCACTCGGGAGGCAGAGGCAGGAGGATTGCTGAGTTTGAGGCTTGCCTGGACTACATAGTGAGCTCAGAGCCAGCCTGAACTACAAAGTGAGACCCCGTCTCAAAAAGGAAAAAAAAAAAAAAAAAAAAAAAAGAAATGAACTATAGTGCATTATATCCACTTGTGAACCAAAATGGTGCATCCCCTACATTAATAATTCAGGCTGTGGCTAAGGCTTCCCATTGCTCCAGACTGTCACAGGGTTATGCTCTCAAATAGGTCAGAGGTTGCAGGTCAAATAGAGGTTGGATACATTTTGGCTGTGATTTGCATTTCTCCAATTACTAATTAAGTTCATCCTTTTCATTAGTACCTATTGAATATACAGATTAATGGTTTTCCCTATGACATTTTCGTCTATGCATATAATACATTCAGAGTTAAACATCTATTAAGATGTGTACTGTGCATTCTGCAAAGAACTTCAACGTTTTGCTCATTTGTTCCTTTTTAAATTTTTTGGGCTATTTAAGTGCTATATTTAAAAAACTTACTGGATAAGCATAGTCCTGAAGTTTGGTACTACTCAAGAAAATCTTATCTGTTCTTAATCTTGTGGTATTTCATGTATCTAGGAGCATGTCATTATCTATATGAACATCTGAGTTTTGAGTAGAATTACATTAAATCTAAAGACCAGTTATCTTTAGCATATTGAGTCTTTTAATCCATATGTAAACATGGCATATGATTGAATTTATTTGGAACTGTCTTTCAACTTATTTCATATTTTTCTTTGTAAATCTCATAAGCATCTTTTGTTAACTTCACTCCTAGAGATTTCATTTTTAAATGTCAGCATGATGTTTAAAATGGAACTATAAAATGGAACTTAAAAAGAATATACAATTTTAAGTCACATGATACATATCATATGGCTGAAGTCATAAACAGGCACATAGTAAGTGAGCAATAAATACTTTATAGCAGATGTATAAATGAATGAGTGAATGAATGAATATCTATCATCCAGTGTTCATGTGATCAGTGTGCCTATCTACACATTTTCTACTTCAGATACAATTCTACTTAGATAGATATTTAGTATTCTGCAGGAATTTTTCCCTCCACAATAAGAACCCTAATCTCTTGGTTCTTACTTCAGCATGCCACTGACAGAATAATATAAGATCTAAAGGAAAAACTTGAAAGAAAGAAAGATAAATTAGCATGCTATAACAACTCATCTTTTTCTTTCCCACAACTCCTTTTCCTTCTTTGTAGCTAGCTTCTAGCTTTTGTAATTAAGTCTCCTGCCAAGCAGATTTGGTTCAACTTACAGTGCTCCACTGAGGCCTTCATAAAACCTTGTGTGTAAGGATAACGCAAATTACAATTTCCCTATAGCTTATTTTATCATTATTATTGCTTCCTTTACTCTAACGATTAACATCCTATGCAGTGGAAAATATGACCAAAGAAAGTCTCCCAAAAGTATACCACAGTCACCATTAGTCTCATTGTGTATGGAATTTTAAATATTTCCAAATGTTCAACCCTAGACCTCTCTTTAATTGACTTTTTAAAAAAGAAAGTCTCGCCGGGCGTGGTGGGTCACGCCTGTCATCCCAGCACTTGGGAGGCAGAGGCAGGAGGATTGCTGAGTTCCAGGCTTGCCTGGGATACATAGTGAGCTCAGAGCCAGCCTGAACTACAAAGCGAGACCCTGTCTCAAAAAAAAAAAAAAAAAAAAAAAAGAAAGTCTCTTAAGTTCCTTGGAAATTTAGTAACTTTTGTGCCCTTGTAAAAATCTTAGGAAGAAATAGCAAGTGGAATTGGGCCAACAGGTTGTGTTGTTCCCATGGAGAAGCAGTTTCAAAACCAGGAAGATGACTGAGGCAGAAGTTCATCACATACCTGCTATCTACAGCAATGGGACTCAAAAAGATAAAATCACCTCCAGTGTCTGGATTTCTCCACCATACTCAGGTGTATTTTTGAAACAGTGTTCAATGGCTTTAATTTTTGTTTAAAAAGAACCTCCTAAATTTTATCTAAAATATTCCCAAGACTTGACTGCTGTTCTTGGAAGTGTATGTTCTATGAATTTGGACAGAAGTGAAGGCGTAGATGGGGTCTTTAGTTTATCGCTGGTGACTCGCTTACAGGTAAGTGAGCAGGGCCTCTTGGATGTATTACTTCCTGTGCTATCAAAGCTACAGACCCTCTTCCCATTCTGCGGAACTGCTGCTTTCTCCCCGAGGGAGACTGCTCGGCGTCTCAGTCGCTGCACACTTCCTGCGGTTTCCCACAAGCCCTCTCCGAAGATCCACCAGGCGAATACCATTCTCGGCCCAACATCGCCTTCCCGTAAGACTGTCCGTTCACGCAGGTTAAGGAGCTGTTTTGCCCTGGGTCTCTCTCTCTCCCACCCAAACCTTTCCATCATGGTGCCTATGAACTGCACTGTTTACTCAGATTTGTGTTTCTCATGATCAAATGTAAATTATTTGTAGGTAGAAACTGTACTGATCCTATTTTGACTAATGGTACCTAATTCAGAATATATACTGTAGTCAAAAAATGAATCTTAAAAAGTGAGTGGATAAATGACTGACTATATATCCCTATCATTAATTTTCTATTTGATTTATAGGCTTTAAATTTTATTTTTTCATATTTTAAGATTCAGATTTGTGCTAAATGAAGTCATTGTCACTCATTAGATATTACTCTAGTCTTTTTTATTTTTCCCTATCCCTTATGGTATACTATGTAATCTGTATGAAGGTTAAGAAGTATATCGTAATGTGTCAACATGCAGTAAAAGCATCTGGAAAATAATTTTTGTTTCCAATGTTTGACACAATGCTAAAGTAAGATTTAAGGAACGCATTGAAAGAAGGAGCACATAAATAATGCCCGTCTATATGTGCTGTAATATGTGTACAATGTGCCATTTCTATGCCCATTGAATTCACTAAATGTTATCTCATTTAATTAAAAATGAACACACCCATAATATTATTTAAATATTATGTTTTCCTCATACTCTGATAAGGTAACTGAATCTCAAAGAGATTAAACAGATCCACATCAAGTGACTTTGATTCTGGTCCTTTTATTGTTATAGTCTGTGCTTTAGTTTACAAATAGTTTGAAAAATAATAACACCAAGTGGTGTTTATAGCTAACATACACAACCAAGAGCAATATTTATGTTTTCACCTTGGCATTCAGTCTATTGCAGTATATTATTGCACTAGTGGATGTGTATAAAAATAATTCAGTCTCATGATGATATTTGGTACAAGAGGAGAGAATCATTTTTTATCTTCTCAGATAAATATGTGTATACATATCCTTTAATTTTATACCAATATTTGACAAGTAATACAAGTAATAGTTTCTCTTAAAAGATAGACTTGCAGTGTGGAATTTGAAACTATAGCAATAAACTATATATACAGTGTCAATAAAAAAATCTACTAGCTTTACATAATGAATGGATGATTTTATAAAATTCTGCAACTGTTATTAGAAAACACTGGTTGGCTGAATTCCATAGATCTAAATGTTGATATAATTCATTATATAGTTTCACAATTAAACATTCATTGGTATCGTAGCTCATTTACTCAAATGTTTTCAGCTGTTAGGAAGCATCAGGTTCATGCTGGCAGATACACTTTTATCAAAATTTCTCCCGCATAGCTAGTAACTCCTTGTTTCGGTACAGATAAAACTAGTCCTGAACAGAAAGTTTAGTTTACCTTGTTCTCACAAGATTCATAAGGTTCTGTCTTCTTTCAAGGCTACGTTGTGAAACTGCTCCAGCCCTGCTTCTGTAAGCTTGTTATTTCACTAGAAAGGCCAATCCTTCCGATGCAGTGTATAAAACTGGAGCCTGTCCTTTGTTCCAGACTCTGCCTTTAGACATTGGTCTGCAGAGTTGATGAACACCTAAAAGCCTGAATAAATTCCTCTGTACCATCTATGGGTCTGTCCTGTCTCTTTAAAACTGCAAAACACTAGAGAGCCTACCTAGGACCTCACTCATGCGAGGTAAATACTCCACCACCCAAGTACATCCACAGCACCTGTCATTCTTTGGTCTTGTAAAAGAAAGTGGTTTGTTCAATTTGCAACTCAGAAGCTCAAACACTTGGCTTTTGACAACCACTATACTTTAGTAATCATCACACATAATATTAACTATATTTTTGTTTGAGGGGCTGTGAGTTTGTGCTGGTGATGAACACAATGGCTCCTGCTCTAGCTGGTACCTCCACCTTGACCCTTGCTAGGGTACTAGCAGACTTACCCAGCTCACTTGTGCACCACGAATGCACGTATGAACAGTGAAAAGGCAAATACTCTTATTGTCACGAAAACTGTTCTGACTTCATAAATCTGAAAGCTTCTCAGGTGACCTGTTCCCTAAGCAACATAATATGAAAAGCATAAGGCCATTTCACCACCTGCCACCTGTCCTACGTCTGATCTCCCTCGATCACACCGAACAGCTGACGTTACTCTGGCTCCACACAGGGCTCTACAGGCTCTGTACTGCGGCAGAGCATGCCCCGCATGCTGGTTTGCCCGGCCCCACGTCCTACTACTTTCCCAGCTGCTCGGCCTCCTCTCCCTGAGTGGGTTCCTCACCGCTCTGGAACATTCCTCACAAATTGTTCTCAGCAGTTCTTCACAGACTCTCTGCACAGAACAATTTTTGCCTCAGATTTTCATGCTTGTTGTCTGTCTTCTCTGCTTCTGGTTCCTATTTAAATATAACTTTAAGGAAAAGCCTCCCTGACCGCAGTGGATAGAGCACTCTGTGCTTCCCAGACTCTCCGTCACTTCCCTTTCCATTTTGCTCCCGATTTGTTCATGCCGACCCTAGAATGGCAGTCAGTGCCACAAAACAAGTGATTTGATTTTGCTCATTGCTATATCCCAATGCCAGGAACATAAAAGGCACACGTTGAAATTTTTTTTGGAATAAATGAATAAAGTGCATTCTAATTAGCCCCAACAACGTGAATTTGAAGGAGCATATTTGCCTTGTGGAAGCATAACAAATGCAGTGTTTCTTACATGAAAATTCTCAGATTAGTTGCATCAGATTAACTCAGGATATTTTTTAAAAGTACAGAACATAGGCTCCACTTCCAAATATGCACATACAGTTAGTCTAGGGAGAAAAGAAAGTCTATATATGTTTAAAATTAGGTCAGTTTTAAGAACTGTGGGTTGTGGGGTGGGTAGGGGGAGGGGAAAAATGAGAATTAAGTCATATCATATACTGGTAGAAGATCTCAATGTTGAGCGAAATTGTGATGTGTGTATATAATGTACAAATAAAGATTCAAATGAAAAAAGAACTGTCAATTTAGGAGAATAACTTCTAATGAGTTAGAACTATGTAGTTTTTTCAGAAGATGATGAAAATATTCTAAAATTTTAGCAGGTGAACAAATGAGTGATATCACTAAATTCCACTATAATTTAATAGTTCAAATATATGCCTCAAATGTGTCAAGTATATATTCTTAGCAACTAAGTTACCTTCCAAGAAAACAAGGAGGGAAAATTCCCCAAAAGAGGGATCAAGTAAGCTTTTGGTTAAATTCCTTCCATATCTTCTTGATTAACTTATTAAAGAATTACATTCTTTTAAAGGTAGTTGTCAGTTACAGGGTTTTTGTGGAATAATTTTTAAGTTTTTTTTCTAAAGAATAAAACAAAGGCGGGCCAGAGATTTAGCTCAGTGGTTCTGGCACCTGCCTAGCAAGCGCAAGGTCCCTTGTTCGATCCCCAGTAACCACATACAACAATACTGGTGGTTCACGCCCACCAATAATCAGTACCACATACCACAAATGCCGGGCTTGGTGGCTCAAGCCTGTCATCCCAGCACTGGGGTAGGTGGGCATAGGCAGGAGGATTGCTGAGTTCGAGGCTTGCCTGGGCTACACAGTGAGCTCAGGGCCAGCCTGACCTACAAAGTGAGACCCTGTCTCAAAATGAACAAACAAACAAACAACAACGAAAAGAATAAAACAAAGGATATAGAGGTGGTTAGAGACATTTCTTCTCTGATGTACTCAAATACTATGTAACATTCAACCACCCTCCCAACATAACATCAAAGTACAAATGTTACTATTTCTATTTCATTTTCATCTTGCAGAAATCATTCAGACTATAAAGTATTACATTGTTTAGTAACTTCTTCCTTGTTGTACTATCAGATAAATAATATAAATTTAACAGTGGACTCAGGGACATTAAGTACATTCACATCATCATGTAATTATCATGGCAAATGATATATAAATAATTCAATGTAAAATTCAAACATATAATTAAATCTACAAAACATCTTCTATTATTAAAGTACAACTATAGTCCTAACAAAGAACATTTATCGCAAAACTAGTGAACTTGTAATCTTCTTGATAAATTTCTGACATTGTTATTTATAGATCAGTATTTAAAAATCTATTTATACTTGTAATTTCCTTTTGCAACTAAAAATTTTCACCCAGATTTCATACTGACAATATGTTTATTGGTTTATCACGAGACACATGATATAATAAGTATATTAAATGTCAGCCTTGTTATTCTAGTTTCATTTGAAAAACAAACTTTTTCATAACTCATGGACAGATATTGATAAGATAATAGCACTTGTGGCAGAGAGTACACTTTCATTAAGGGCTATGACAATAGTTTCCTTTATGAATAAGATTATTAATAACTCTTTGGATATATTAGGAGTTGTTACAAGATATTTTAGGCAAAAATATCTACAATTGGGCTGGAGGGTTAGCTCAGTGGTTCTGGCGCCTGCCTCGCAAGCGCAAGGTCCTGAGTTCAATCCCCGGTTACCACATATAATGCTGGGCGTGGAGACATGCCCACCAACAATCAACACCGCGTACCACAATGCCAATGCCGGACGTGGTGGCTCACGCCTGTAATCCCAGCACTTGGGAGGCAGAGACAAGAGGATTGCTGAGTTTGCGGCGGCTTGCCTGGGCACCATAGTGAGCTCAGGGCCAGCCTGAACTAAAAGCGAGACCCTGTCTCAAAAAAGCAAAAAAAAAATATATATATATGTATCTACAATCAATAACCTGCTACTGTTGTGACTGTCTTCTCTCTGAACATCACATTCTGAAGCAGTCTCTAGCTGCCCGTATCAGACAGGTCTAAACAGCCCACATTTGACTAATTATCCAAGTTAGCCAGAATTTCCTGTATTTCCTCTTTTTTCCTTCTCTGGCCTTCTTTGTGCCTGGCTTATTTATCCCTGTCCTCTTAATCCTTAGGGACTTTCTACCAACATATTTTCTCTTCAGACTTGTAAGTATGTTCTCCTCAACATTTTCACGCTTTGAAAAAAAAAGTTGAAAAGCAAACTCTCTTTTCTTGTTCCTCATACTGCCTCCTAGTCACTTTTGGATTTATTTATGGTGCTGGTGCTTAAAGCCAGAGTCCTGTGCACATAAGAAATACACTCCACGTCTGTACACCACCCCTGACCCCTTTTCCAGTATTTAAGAATTTTATTTCCCTTTATAGACAAGTTTCTTTAACAGGAAACTAGTATTACATCACCACAATGTCGGACACATTTCACTCCTGAGTGGTGCTGCTTGAACTGAAATTGCCTATGGTAAGTTAACTAAGGTCAAAGGATGTATTTCTGCACTCTTTCCTGACCTCTCTCTGATCTTGAAGGCTCTCTAAACCCTTTAATCTCTTTTGCACTGGCCTATAAAGCAGTACTCTTTTATTTACCCATGTTTCGCATTCCTTTGCACTCCTTGTGGAATCTATCTTCTCGGATCCCTTCTGAAGAGGTTGTTTCCTAAGCCGTACAACATCTTACTAAGCATATATAATGGGAGAACATATCCTACCTTCAAGGTAGGCGCTGCACCTCTTGAGCTAAATTCTCAGCCCACAAATCCCAACTTCAGCGACAAAGTTCACCTTGTTGTTTTCTTTCACTCCTGGGTGTTTTCTGGTCTGGTCAGAGGGCACTGAACAGTCTCAGTGGACTGCCGCTGGCTCAAAACTGGTTTATTGCAACCTCCCTCTCACCTGCTTTCCTGTCCCTTCTGTTATCCACACTGGCTGAGTCATCTTTCCAGTATTCAAATTCAATTAAATCCCTCCTTTCCTTAAAAATTCATCAATAAGGGCCGGAGGGTTAGCTCAGTGGTTCCGGCGCCTGCCTCGCAAGCGCACGGTCCTGAGTTCGATCCCTGGTGACCACATAGAATGCTGGGCGTGGAGACACGCCCACCAACAATCAACACCGCATACCACAATGTGGGACATGGTGGCTCATGCCTGTCATCCCAGCACTCGGGAGGCAGAGACAGGAGGATTGCTGAGTTCGCGGCGGCTTGCCTGGGCACCATAGTGAGCTCAGGGCCAGCCTGAACTACAAAGCGAGACCCTGTCTCAAAAAGCAAAAAAAAAAAAAAAAAAAAAAAAAAATCATCAATAAGCAAAAGTAAGAAAATCAAACTTCAACTTTCCCAAACATGCTCTCATACTACTCCCTGCCTATTGGCCATCTTCTCTTCCACTTCCACTGTTCTCAGTTATTACTTCTATCCAGCCAAGGGGAACACAGTGGATTTCTCCAATACATTTTGTTATTTCTTACAACAATGCACTCAATTTCCCTTCAGCCTTTAATAATAGGCTAAATGTCTCCTCTCCTCACAAAGTATCCTGTAGTCTTGTCCTTAGTCAAAACCTTAGGCTCATTCAGATAAACTTCATACCTCTTCCTATCTCAATGAACATCAACCCTAGATTTACTTTTATTTCTTCTACTGGGCTGTAACTCCAAAACAAAAAGAATGTGTCTTGTTTGCCTCTTTATAAAATGAAGCTCGGTGTTGATTGTACTCATCAGTGATAAAAGTTTGTTGAATGGGTACAAAGAGTAATGCATCAGGTACATTTTTTGATTTAAATATGTAGTCAACCATACTGTAATATAGGGATCCATGATTATTTTGTAACCACTGAAAATCCCCCATCATCAATGCTGTCTACTAAATGTTTTGTATATTCTCAGTCAAGAAGGGTGGGGATGCTTTCAAAAGTATTATTTTAACTTATTCTTCCTCATTTATGTCATCTGTTACAAATGTATACCATAGTAAAAAAATGTACGGCCGGGGCCGGAGGGTTAGCTCAGTGGTTCCGGTGCCTGCTTTGCAAGCGCAAGGTCCTGAGTTCAATCCCTGGTAACCACATATAATGCTGGGCGTGGAGACACGCCCACCAGCAATCAATACCACATACCACAGTGCCGGGCGTGGTGGCTCACGCCTGTCATCCCAGCACTCGGGAGGCAGAGACAGGAGGATTGCTGAGTTCACAGCGGCTTGCCTGGGCACCATAGTGAGCTCAGGGCCAGCCTGAACTACAAAGCGAGACCCTGTCTCAAAAAGAAAAAAAAAAAAATGTACGGCCTTGACTATATTCTTGATGTGTGTGCACAATATTGACATCTCAGATCACCACAGAAGGACATGTCACATCAGCGGCTTCACAGACCTCACCATAGAAGTCCATTCCCAGCACAGAGCAAATAGATGAGTCACTCTGTTATCCCACAAGGGACCAGGAAAGGAGTTTTCCTTGTTTCAGCACATCAGAGAATGCAAAGTACTCAAGCTGGGAAACAGAAGTCATCAGGGAGAAAGCAGAGGCAGAAAACAACCCCAGAGTAATCAGCAGAGCACATTATTTCACAGAGCACATTTTTAGGAATGATGCTGATTCTTTTTTAAAGATTGATACTTAAAGTGAACCCTGAGGAGACAATCGGTCAAACCCAGAATTGGAAAATTCTACAGACCAACTGATACAGTTTCTTCAAAAAATTAGTGGCAATGAAAGAAGAAGGGGAAAGAAGGGAAGGAAGGAAGGAAGGAAGGAAGGAAGGAAGGAAGGAAGGAAGGAAGGAAGGAAGGAAGGAAGGAAGGAAGGAAAGGAGGAAGGGAAGAAATTTAGCCAGAAAGAGAGAAAGAACTGCCATAAACCTGGAAAGATGTAAGAAATATGAACCTTGGGCCGGAGGGTCAGCTCAGTGGTTCCGGCGCCTGCCTCGCAAGCGCAAGGTCTGAGTTCGATCCCCAGTGACCACATATAATGCTGGGCGTGGAGACACGCCCACCAACAATCAACCCCGCATACCACAATGCCGGACGTGGTGGCTCATGCCTGTAATCCCAGCACTCGGGAGGCAGAGACAGGAGGATTGCTGAGTTCGCGGCGGCTTGCCTGGGCACCATAGTGAGCTTAGGGCCAGCCTGAACTACAAAGCGAGACCCTGTCTCAAAAAGCAAAAAAAAAATGAACCAAATAATTACAAATGTCCAACTTCAGTACAGTCCTGAAACCAACAAGTTAGCTATAAAAAGGGATTTATAAGATAATTGGGTAATTATATAATATTGGAAATAATTTTATTAGATAATATTACAGAAACACAATGCTGGGGATGTCTTAAGTTTATATTTTAAAGGTCTTTTATATTAAGAATTTCTATTGATACTTGGACAAATGACAATATCATTTATTTGCTTTTAAATATTTCATATACATTTCTTTTATATATGCAGGTTAAAAGTAAGTTTTAAAAAATGGCATGCATAGTAGTGCATGCCTAGAACCCCAGCATTTGGGAAGCGGAAGCACGAGTTTGAGCTATACTGCAAGACCCTGTCTCAAAAAAAAAAAAAACAAAAAAACCAAAAAAAAACAGAAAGAAAAGGAAGTTAGAAAGTGAGGAAATAAAGCAAATGTCGAGTCCCTCATGGTGTGTTTTTTTGTTATTGTTTGGTTCTGAGAAACCAGTAAACTGAACCCCTGACCTCCACTGTATGTTTCTAATAGGGTTTTAAATGAATAAGAATTATATTTGCGTCTCCTCAGAGAGAAAAGTTTCTTCTAGAGTAATTTATTTGGAAATGTAATCAGCACAGAGAGTTTGAGGGAGAGATGGGCAAAAGAAAACCCGTGAAAACACGCACTGACTTGGCTAAAGCTTCCAGGTGACAGGGAGCTAAGCCAGGAGAACATTACGCTGCACCTTAGAGCCGGTGCTTGGGAAAGAAAAGCAGCACTGATAAACCACACTGCTACCCCTCTGGGGCACAGGCACAGGGCATTAACACCTCTGCAGAAGCACAAACGCTGGGAAAGTTCCCGAGCTTATGTAACGACCAGCTGTAATGGAAGCCCTAGAGCAGGAAGCAGAGGGACCTGGTACTGGCCTGGGGCAATGTGCTTCCTCCCCGAATCACCTTGTTGATCTGACTGAAGCCTTCAGGGCAACCAGTCTCCTCCAAGGTTAGGGTCAGAAGGAGAGGAACTGCAGTGGGAAGAGTTGTTCTCTTAGGGCTGATTTGTTTGTGGCTTCGATTCACGTTTCTTTTTGTATTCAATTAAATCCGGTCGGCTACGGGATCCCTCCACTACGTCAGCCAGCGGGAGTCCGCAAAGACTCAGCGGAAGGGGATGAGCAGAGCGTGCTGCGGTCTGCACAGCCACATCTGATGCCAGGGCCGGAACTGATATTATTAAAGTCCTTTTGCCATGACGGATTTTGGGATTGTCTCACCCTCGCCCTGTACCTTGGGCCGCTCATCTTGTTTACTTTGACCTAGACCTTTATCTCCAAGGGGTTTGTGCCTCGCATACCCTTGTCCCCGTCAGACTGTGTTCTCTGAAGTTTTTCATTCAGAATGGACACCAGGTGTTGGAGCCAGGAGACAGCCAGTGACCATTCTTTATATTTATGATCTGTAGGTCCCTGACTTCATAGTGTAGTAGGAACCTTAGAACCTCTCGATAAAAATTTCTGCTCAGTACAAAATGTCATTTTTTTTGTCCCTGCCCAATTTCAGGACTAATAAATGCTTAAAAATAGCAAAACACGGGTCATGAATAAGACATTCTGAATGTGTCCTGAATGTGGTAAACAGAATAGTGTTCAAGGTCACAAGCAGTCAAATTAGCAGCAGCAGGTAACATGTTTTTGTAGACTTGACCTCAACCATCACCTTAAAATACAAACAAAACAAAAACAGGTGGTGAGTATTTCCAAAACATGATTGTATTAAATGAGATCTTCCCATAAATCATTTTAGAAATCTCTAATACCGGTACTTTTCTATTTAAGGTAATGCATGCTTTTTTCTCACTTGAGAATAATTTGGAAAAGATGGTAAATTAATACATTTGCTAAGAATGCAGACAAAAACATAAAAAAGTTGAATGAAGAGCAGAAGAGGGTATTATCTGTGTCAGTAGTTTTCCTTATTCCAGATGCTTTTATTTGTTCAGTAATAACAGAACTTCATTTACTTATTTAGTACCTATCTGTGATAAGCTTTTATATGAGTTAGTTTTCAATCCCACAGTAATCCTGAAAGGCTGGAAAGTGAGGAAATATACATAGCTTATTTTGAAAAATATTAAGATGGGTAAGAGAATATTTAACCAAGGTGAAAGGGTTACTAAGCACCTGAGCCAGATTTCTAGCTCAGACTTGCTGCTGTCAATACCATCATCAAAGATAGTACGAGATGCTCCTCAATCTATCATTGTAAATACTGTGTGAAGTATTTTAGGTCTGGTTACATTATAACATCATTCTGCAATTCGAAACTAAGATTAGAGTGTTAAGAAATAAGAGGTAGCTGGGTGTGGTGGCTCACGCCTGTCATCCCAGCACTCAGGAGGCAGAGACAGGAGGATTGCTGAGTTTGAGGCTTGCCTGGGCTACATAGTGAGCTCAGGGCCAGCCTGAACTACAAAGTGAGACCCTGTCTCAAAAAAAAAAAAAAAAGAGGTAATTCATAGGTTAATGCTTTCAACACACTGCTTATTGCATTATAGACAAAAGCAGAAGCCCACATCTAAGCCTGTGTTTTATAGGTTTTTGGGCTGTAGATCAAGGAGCCTTCATCCACCTTAGCCAAAGAGTAGTCATCTTACTTACAGCACAATAATTATATTTTTTTCTTCAGGTTTTTTGATAGTGACACAAGGATGGAAAAACAGATGAAGTATAATTATCCCAGGGGCAGGATTCCTACAACATATTTAAGTAGTTCAGGCATCTTAGCCCTTCAGTTCTGTCCTTTTTGTGGGTAACACGTCAGTCTTCCTACAGATTTGGTGTTTCATGTTCAAGCAACAGGTTTTCTTTTTTCTTCTCTTTTTTTTTTTTTTTTTTTGCTTTTTTTGGAGACAGGGTCTCACTTTGTAGTTCAGGCTGGCCCTGAGCTCACTATGGTGCCCAGGTAAGCCGCCGCGAACTCAGCAATCCTCCTGTCTCTGCCTCCCGAGTGCTGGGATTACAGGCGTGAGCCACCACGCCCAGCATTTCTTTTTTCTTCTCTTATAGTCAATTGTTGTTGCTAGTAACAAAAGAGCCCTAAACAAGCCACAAATAGAACCCACTTTGTAACAGTATTGTATTGTTCAAACTCTTATTGTATTGACAGTCCACAGCAGACAATTCAGTGTCCATTTTTGTATTCTACCAGAAATGTTGCTTCCTCAGTTTAAGGTTCATGTACATTGGAAATTTTCTTATTATTCTTTGGTCTTTTTTCAGACCATCTAAGACACACATACACACATAAGCTATGTGCTAAATTGACATACAGACTTTTAAAACTATTAAGATGAGTAAGATGGTGGTAGATAAGTAGGGTAGGAGAAATAAACATAGGCATCCTGGGAGGCCAAAGTAGAAATCTAACATTTTCCTAGTATGCCAATTCAACCTACTCACAACTATGGCAAAAAGACATAGCTCTCTACTGGACTCCTATTCAGGTTAATAAGAAAGATGCAAAATAAGCACACTGGTCATGTCAACGTGTATTTATTCAAACCCACCCTCTGCAGCATGAGGAAAAGAATTGGGCTTATTGTGTGCCCAGGGAATTATACATCACAAACACATTTTTGGCACAATTACAAAAAATTACATAGAGTAGTATTCTCTTTTTTTCACCAACACTAGTGATTACTGAAAATCTTAAGGGCACTGGGAAGAAGAAAACTATAATTTCTTCTTAGACATTTCAAATGTAGAATTTTGAAGAGTTTTAAAAACTGAAGAATAGCCTACTTTCCTCAGCTTATTGCACATAAACAATTTATTTCATAATACACTCAGTAGGAAAGGATGCCATACTATTGAAGTCACTCTGAAACATGACTTATGAGTATTGACTTCTTATTTGTATAGCTGTTCTCAACTTGAATATTAAAAAGGAGAAAACATTTATAAGAAAATTGGTTAGATTTTTTTAGAAAATAGTAACTTCCTTGTTGAAGCATAATCTCCAGTTTTCCTTGCTTTTATCCAAACTAATATATGCCTTTCAATGAAAAGCACCTTCATCTCAGAATGCTTAACACACTTTCTTTAATTCCTACAGTTTTTTGTATTGTCTCTTAAAGTCATGTTATTATGGTAAAGTACATAAGGAATATCTAAATTTAGCATACCTTTGACTTCTTTTTGCATAAGGACCATATTCTGAAATGAGTAATTGGCTATTAAGCCATTCTACTTCAAAGGACATGCATGAGTGTAACCTCCTACAAAATTACATTAAAATATTATTTGAGGAGTTAATCCAGGAATGTATAAAAATACACCAAAAGGAAAATAATAGGTATAAGAAACAAGGCCAACTATATCTTATTTAGAAGAAGTAGTTTTATGTAGAAAAAAATTAAGAATATCATGAATCCAAGATACTTGGATGATTCTTTTTAGAGCAGCAAAAGTTAATAAGATTGCATTTACTACTTTGTGCTTAGAACCATATTACTTGATTGAACTGAAAATAATATGGTATATATTTATATATGTATATGCTTACACATACGCAATAGGAATAGAGTATGCTGTTCACTGGTCTTTGAAATGAACTTAAAAAGTTTAAGAAACTTTACTGAGTTAAAGTCTTAACTGTAAACATAATAATAGCACAAATAAGAAAAACTAGAAGATAGCTGATAAAGGAGGAATTAATAGAGTGGTTATCCTAAATACAGGCAACTAAAAAACCTTTCTAATGCTAATAGTAAATCTAAAATGATATGTGTGTGTAAACTAGTGAGATTTAAACTATACGATTCTTTGTGTTGTTTTGTTTTTTGTTTTTTTTTGGTTTTTGCAGTACTAGGGATTGAATTTGGGCCCTTGTGTTTCCAAGGTTAGTGTGGTACCACTTAAACTAAATCCCCAGCCCTTAAATTGCAGAATTCTTAATCTCCACAGGTCTCTTGTAAAACCCTAGAAATTTTACATTAATAGTTTTTTATTCTTTTCCTTTTTCTTTCTTTCTTTTTCTTTTTTTTTTCTTTTTTTAAGATAGGTTCTCACTTTGCAGTTCAGGCTGGCCCTGGGCTCACTATGTAGCCCAGGCAAGTCTCAAACTCAGCAATCCTCCTGCCTCTGCCTTCTGAGTGCTGGGATTACAGGCATGAGCCACCACGCCTGGCACTGTGGTATGTGGTATTGATTGCTGGTGGGTGTGAGTCACTATGCTCAGCATTGTACATAGTTACTGGGGATTGAACTCAGAACCTTGCACTTGCAAGACAGGTGCTGGAACCACTGAGCTAAATCTCTGGCCCCTACATATATTATTTTTAACAAATAGTGACATTCATTTACAATTCATTAGTCAACATGTTCTTCCTTCTTTTGTGCATATAGAATCTGTATATTGAAAGCTAAAGAGAGGATTATAATACATGTATGTGTGTGTAGGTGTGTGTGTGTGTGTGTGTATTGCAATAGCTGGCCTTGTTTCTTATATCTATAATTTCCCTTTTGGTGTTTCTTTATACCTTTCCTGGATATATATAAATAACTGATGACAGTCTTTACCTATTCCTTATACACATACTTTTTTCTGGGTTTGGTGCTATCTTTCACATTAATAGAAATTCATCACGGGAAAGTGGCAGTGTGTGCAGTAACAAATAGAAACATTTGACATTATATTCTTGCCCTTAGGAACAACTGCAGAAAGCATTAGCGATAGCATTGTTTAAATCAAATATACAGCATTATTGATAGGATCCTTAAAGATACAGTAATCTCTTCTTTTTATAAAGACTTTTAGTCAGAGAGTTTCTTCTTCCCTCAGGTAAATTAAAAAAGCAATTCATGATCCTCATCATAGAATCCCTGCAGCAGTAGAAAACCAGGGTTTGCTTTTGTAAATAGCTAGTCATATTGTTTGGAGCAGATATGTTTATGAACCTGCTGGTAAGAAAATGACTGATTCATGGAGACATTTCAAAGTCTAATGAATTATTTCACCATGATAAAGAATAGCTTTTTTTTGAATAAGTGAACTGTTCTTTATCAGCCACTGAAGAACTGTAATTGTAAGCAGAGACTAACTCCCTGGCAACACAGTGATTAGCACCTTCCTCTCTAGTGCCTCAGAAGCATTATTTCTCTGAACTTCTGCTCAGACTTTTTTTGTTTTTCTTCCTAGTGAGAGGTTATTTGACTAACAGCAAAGGATATCCCTAAACATGGCTAAGCTGGCAAGCATTCCGGGGTCACCCAAACTCAAACAAGAGAGGAGGACACACAGACCCTGGTGATACCAGATTGGCTGGAGGCTCCTTACTTGTAACCAAGGAAATCTTATACCCTGAAGAGCTTAGCTAAAGGATGGCAGAAAAGACAAGGAAGGTCCACTCTAGTTAAGCTGTACAGATTCCTCTCTTTTGATTTATTCACAATATTGTACATTTTAGCTGAAGAGTTAATATCAACAATTGTACTTTCATTACATTATGGATTTTTGTGCACAACTGGCACAGAAGTCCTGCAGATAACAAATCTGTTTACCTAGGAATTTATCTCAGTGTGTGCTTTGAAAAACTAACATTTTATTTTTAACTTTTGCTATGAAAACAGATATAGACATTTCTAATTCCAACTAATCTTTATAAATTATTATAAAAAGTTAGGGCACTTTAAATGAAAGCATATTTGGATGAAACTATACCATATTAGATTGTTAAATATTACATAATGCACCATAAGTTTAAAATAGCTTATTCATAGTGAAAATGGAAAATTAAAGGACCTATAATGTTAACTGAAGTCCAATTTTTTTTTCTCTTTCTTTCTTTCTTTCTTTCTTTCTTTCTTTCTTTCTTTCTTTCTTTCTTTGTTTTCTTTCTTTCTCTTTCTCTTGCTTTCTTTTTTCTTTCTTTCCTTCTTTCTCTCTCCCTCCCACTCTCCCTCTCTCTTTCTCTTTCTCCCTTTCTTTCTTTCCTCCTGCCTTCCTTCCTTCCTCTCTCTCTCTCTTTCTCTCTCTCTCTCTCTTTTAGTTCAGGCTGGCCCTGAGCTCACTGTATAGCCCAGGCAATCAGCAATCCTCAGTCATTCTCCTGCCTCTGCCTCCCAAGTGCTATGATTACAGGCATGAGCCATCACACCTGGCAAGTCCAGAAATCTCTGCAGAAATTACATGGAGAAATTCAAAAATTAATTTTTTAAAATTATAAAGTGCAGTGCTTTAGAAAATTATTCTAGTCACCTGGTAGGGTACTGTGAGCATAAGAAGTAATTAGAGAAAACAAAGGCCTCTTTTTAAGAAAGAGAAAAATAATACATCCCTGAGGAAGTTCTAGAATTATAGAGAAGATGTAAGAACATGTAAGCGAAATATCAATGGGTAAAATAGTCATTAAAGAAATTATTTTAGAAGCAGGTATTAAAAGGCCCAAAGAAACTGATGATACCTGAATTAACAAGGAAAATAAAACATTATATGTTATTTTTAAATAAAAAGAATAATTATTAACGTACAAGACTAATTAAAGTGTTATTAAGAACAGAATACCAAGCAAGTGTGTGGAGAAATGTATGAATGCTTTCGTACCATATGCTAGAGTTCAAAAGCATCAAGGGAAAAGAAGAAAATGTCAAAAGGGACCAAGTAAAGATTTGTTAAAAGTTTATCGATGGGCACTCCCTCCATTCTATAAGACTATAACTCTTGCATCTACAAAATACTCTTACTGCCTGGCGTGGTGGCTCATGCCTGTAATCCCAGCACTCAGGAGGCAGAGACAGGAGGATTGCTGAGTTCGAGGCTTGCCTAGGCTACATAGTGAGCTCAGAGCCAGCCTGAAGTACAAAGTGAGACCATGTCTCAAAAAAAAAAAAACACAGGCCACTTACAATCACTTAAAAAATGGAGTTAGATTTAAATCTAATAAAACACTTAAGAATTTCTATGCATTAAACAAATATGAAGTCAACATGTGTTCATGGAACTTGAGATTCAGTATGTTCAACATAGTAAAGACGCCAATCTTCCCCAAATTTATATACAAGTTAGATATAATTCATATCATAAATCCCAACAAGATTTTTTTATATTTAGGATTGCTTCAAAATGAAACTTGTCGTATGGTTTAGTCAAAATCACCTGCCTAGAATGCAGGTATCAGTGGTTTAAATTCTGAGTGCCACAAGAAAAAAAAAGTGTAAATGAAAACGGAGGTCTAGGGGAAGTAGAATAGGAAAAATGACTTTGAAAAAGAATAATAAATGGGGAAGATTCAGCTTACTCAACTTCCAAAGTTATACTATTTGCAATAATTAAGACTGTGTGGAAATGTCGGAGAGTTAGACACAACAAATAATGGAGCACAACGGAGAACCCACACACATCCACAAGCAGAACCGTGTGTGTGTGTCTTGCAGGCTACCAGACCCAGTGCCTCACACACACTAGGCAAGCACTCACTCACTGAGGTATACCCAGACAGACCTAAATATTGTTTTACAAAAGTACAAATGTAATTCAGCGAAAGAAAGGGAGCCTTTCAACAAAAATGGTGCTGGATCCAGTGAACATCATAGGTTAAAAAATTAACAGTGACATAATTCATATTCTCTATACAAAAATTAATTCAAAATGCACAAGAGGGTTAAATTTAATGATCAAAAATAACACTTTTAGACAATGCAAAGGAAAAAAAATCTGTAGGACTAAGATTAAGCTAAGAGTTCTTATGGTTAAAACCAGATATTTAACCCATAGAAACATAAATGTGAAGTTAGACTTCATCAAAATTAAAACCTGTTATCCTGCAAAACTTGTGAGGAGGATGAAAAGTTGAGCTATGTACTGAGAAAAATATTTGCTTATTATATATCTAATGAAAAATTAATATCTAGAACATATAAATAATTCTTGAAGGTCAAGAGTTAAAAAAAAAATTCCAAACACTTCAATTAAAAAAGTGGGCAAAGGGCCTGCAGAGGCATTCTGGTGGAGAGAAAACAGGCAGCAAATAGGACTTGAAGAGACACTGACCATCACTAGCCTTTGAGGAAATGCAGAGTGAAACCACAATACCACTGCTTACTTGCAAGAGC
>PVIC010034595.1:0-19541 GCA_004025085.1 Thryonomys swinderianus | reverse complement strand
TGTTTAGCTCCCTAATCAGGCTGTAAGCCACTGAGGGCATTGTTTCCTCTTCGGGTCCCTATACCCAATTCAGGTTCTTGCATACAGTTGTCACCAGTAAGTGTTTGTTGACAGATCAACTGATAGCCAATACCTTGCCCAAAAAGAAAAACACCTGAGCAAAAGAAATTGCAAAAGGGGGCTGGGATGGTTAGCTCAGTGGTTCCGGCGCCTGCCTCGCAAGCTCAAGGTCCTGAGTTTGATCCCTGGTAACCACATATAATGCTGGGCGTGGAGACTCACGCCCACCAACAATCAATACCACATACCACAATGCTGGGCATGGTGGCTCACGCCTGTAATCCCAGCACTCGGGAGGCAGAGACAAGAGGATTGCTGAGTTAGCGGCGGCTTGCCTGGGCACCATAGTGAGCTCAGGGCTCAGGGCCAGCCTGAACTACAAAGTGAGACCCTGTCTCAAAAAAAAAAAAAAAAAAATTGCAAAAGGTTTCCTGAATCCTCATCTTCACCTCTGAACCATTCTCTGACCTGGGATTTTATTATTTTAGACCAGGACTTATAAAGCACCTAGAATTATATAAGAGGTGGCTCTTCCTTATGGATGGACTCCCAGGAATGTAGAGTTTACTCCCTCACTGAGATTTCCCTCATGGGAGACAGCTCTGGGCTCAGGGACAGGACAGTTCTTCTGAGACAGGGAGGCCAGTAATATACTCTTCTCTACTGTGAATGGACTCATATTCTTGAGGCCTACTACTTGATTTGAATTTGATTTGAGGACATTCTTGGAAGGCTCCTTTCTACCCTTTCTTGCTATGGAAAGGCTCTCATCACTGAGGAGTCATTTCTTTGAATCTTGAAGTTTCTCTATTCTTTATCCTCTGCTGGGTTGAAATCAAACTAAACAAAATCAGTCTTTGGAAAGAAAGGAAATTAATATGAAGAACAATGACCTATATATACATCCAGAGTTAGGATCCAAGAAGGACTTTGTATCTAGTGTTCTGCTACTGCCATCTTGAAATGCCTGGTCATTCCTGAGTAGAAGCCCCCATACTGTCATTTTGCATTGGATCTTAAAAGTTACTGGTCTTGACTACATTGGTCCTGACTGAGAGTATCCTTATGATAGGGTCTATGCCAGTACTTTACATATTCATCTCATTCTGGCCTTACCACTATGCTAAGAACTACATACTCCATGGAGAAATTAGGCTTAGGTGAATAATTTGTTGATAGTCACTTTCAAAGTAAGGAACAGTGCAAGGATTCAAACCCAAGTCTAACTGCAGGGTCTATGTTCATTCCTGTTCTTTGTGCCATTTCATCAAGATCCTTATGTCTACTTTTGAGGAGAGTAGAGTGTGAAAAGGCATTTCAGGGAAGTTATCAAACTGTACTGAAGGGGATCCCACGGAGCTGGAAAGAGAGAAAACCCATGAGGTGTCTTTTGTAAACAATCTGTATGCACGGTTATACATAAACACACACACTGTAGCACACACTGAAATGCTCATACACACACATTCACATCCATTCTCACACCACTTAGCCCAGAGCCTGCCTTCGGAAGCAGAGCTAGAGGCTCCAGGCCAGGCTCCAAACACTGGATTCAGTAACACGGTATGAGCATGGATAATGGGAGGTTAGGTGGGGAAATTCAGGCATATGTGAGCAGAAAAGAGGCTCAATCCTCAGGTTCACCAGGCTTTCATTCTGTCCTGACCACACTCCCTCTGCACCCCATGCAAAGCTTACCATCGGCACAAGAAATACTTTGCCTTTGATGCTGGCTGGGCACAAATTCTCCATCCAAGTATTTATAGTAAGGCTACTGCTCAAGACCACAAAACACCTGCTTTAAAGGATCAAACAATTTGGATTAGGAAAGCTAAATTGTTCTTTTGTTCATAAGCAAAACAAAACACAAAAGCAAAATATAAACAGGATGAGATATGAGAGGTTTAATAACCCCATAGAAATGAGAGAACTTCTATGAAGAAAAAAAAAAAAACAGAACAAAGCACCATAATCTTCTAGGGACTGGTTTGGAGAAGTGGGTGGGGCCCAGCCTTTGGTTTTCCTCTAGGAAATCTCCTAACATAACTACCAAGACCATACTTAGTTTGAGATGGAATCATATGACCAAAGGATAAGGGTTTGATACTTTACACCCTTCATTACAAAACTTTTCCCCCCATATTTTCTCTTTGACAATCTGGGTTCAGATTTTGACTCTATGACTTACTAAATGTGATTTGGGCCATGTCACATAATCTCTGTAAGGCTTGGTTTTCTCATGCGTAAAATACACATGACACTGCCCACATCACAAGCTGTGAGGCTTTCTGGGCTAGATTCAGGAGAGGGCCAGGCAAACAAGGAATGCTGGTCATAGTCTTAGTTTGTTTTCAGTTGCTATAAGAGAATACTTGTGACTGGATAATTTAGAAAGGAAAATTTACTTGGCTGATATCTGTTCAGCCTCTGGTGAAAGCCTAAAGGTGTGTTATAACATGGTGGAAAAGAGGAAGGGCAAGTGGATTTAGGCAAAAGAGGAAGTAAGATGCTGTGGAAACCAAACTTGTTTACACAATAATCTGCTCTCTCTATAACTAATCTAGTCCCTCAAGTGTTTCAATAATCCCTCTTAACAACCCAATTATCTTTAAAGGTCCCACTACCTCTTAATAGGTGAATCAAATTTCAATGTAAATTTTGGAGGGACAAGTCATAGCAATCAGCTTTGGCCATTAGAAAGATAATGATTAAAAGATAATGATTAAACACTTATCACAGGTAGTCACTTACCACATAGTAATCACTTTTCATATAGTAATCACTTTAAAAATAGTTGCTATTTCTTTGGTGTGGTGGTTTGTACCTTGCTGATAGCAGAGGAAAGAAGGACATAAAAGTGAATTGGGAGTTTTCCCATATCACAAGGCATTTGTGCCAATGTGGCCACATGTGTCAACATCAAATAATCTCATCTTGGAAGCCAAGAGGAGGTCTCTCAAAATTAATAGGGAAAGGTATTTTCCCACATCAATCTAGCTTTGGAGACACTGTATTAGCGATATATACTCTTTCCTCTCAAAACAACGAAGGTGCATTCTGAGAACTAGCAACATAATTTTTTAAAAAATAAAACAAAATTCTGCATTTTATGAAACTTGATAAAATAGTATTTCAAACTGTATAGTCACTAGAAATACACAGTTATCAAGAAAGCACATACCTCCCTTGACATCTCCAGCACCTTCAGCTTTTTCAGCCTGATCCATCTGGCATTTCTATTTTCTGCTGGGTTATTTTCATCCTTGATGGCATCAGCTTTTCTTTTTTTTTTCTTTGAATACCTTCTCTCCTTCCTTTGCAGGGACCTTTCTAGGCCTGGGTTCTGACTTTGGAGGAGCAGATTTAGCAGACAGCCATGCAGATTTTCTCTGGCTTTTTCTCCTTTTAGCATCCCTGTTTTGGTTACTTTTATCTTTACTAAAACAAAAGATGCTGCACTCAAAGTTAGAGGAGGAAAGGTTTATTTCAACTTGTCCTTAACTAAGATCACCAAGTCTGGTCTTTGTTGGCTGTGTTCCTATTAGCATTCTGATCTTCTGAACTCTGACAAGAATCTCTCAGCAAGTACAGTGTAAAGCATTACAGGGTTGCTCCTTCAACTGTGATCTCCTAACTTTTACAAACTCCACAAGCCAGTTCTAAAGGCTCCTGAACCACATAACCAGGAAATGTCACAGCAACGACCCCATTCCTGGTACCAAAACCTGTTTTAGTTACTTTTCTCATTGTTGAGACATAATACCTAATACCCAAAGTTAAAGAAGGAGAGGGCTATTTGGGTTCATAGTTTGTAGAGGTTTCAGTTCATAGTCGTTGGGCTCTGAGACAGGGTGGCCTGACAGAGGGGCATCAGAGAGAAGAAATAGTCCATGGCAAAGTATGGCAGGCAGAAGGCAGTCAGCAGTGAAGTAGCAAGCAGCAAGCAACCACAGAAGCCTTCTTTTTGTCCATATATTATATTCCTTCCAGACTAACAGGTAGCACTCATACCCTGGGTGGGACACAGTCCAAAGATCACACCATTCATCCAAGCATTGCACACCCTAGATCCATCCACCTCCCAAGAGCCTGACCTATGACCGCATGAGACTTTGGGACAACATCTAGATATAAACTATAAAAATTCCCTTTAGTGGGCCGGAGATTTAGCTCAGTGGTTCTGGCGCCTGCCTTGCAAGCGCAAGGTCCTGAGTTCGATGGGTAACCACATACAATGCTGGGCGTGGTGACTCACACTCACCAACCATCAATACCACATACCACAGTGCTGGGCGTGGTGGCTCATGCCTGTAATCCCAGCACTAGGGAGGCAGAGACAGGAGGATTGCTGAGTTCAAGGTTTGCCTGGGCTACATAGTGAGCTCAGTGCCATCCTGAACTACAAAGTGAGACCCTGTCTCAAAAAAAAAAATCCCTTTAGCTCTTTACTTGGGCATAGATACAATGGTGGCAGGATGCAGGGGCTGGTTGCAAGGGAATGTGGGATGCAGCAATGTGAAGCTTTAATCAGTCAGGGGTTGTTCTTGCCTCTTTTTCCAAAGAAGCCTTTTTGTATGTATGGCATACTTTGTGTTTAGCACTTACAATAAATTGTAATTATTTGTAGAATTCATTTATGGAATACAAAGCATTTTTATGTCTATGATTTCATTTGATCTTCACAACAGTTCTGACTGAATCTTTATTCTGATACCCATATCTTATTTTTTCTTAGTTTTTTTTTTTTCAGACACAGTCTTACTTTGTAGTTCAGGCTGGCCCTGAGCTCACTATGTAGCCCAGGCTATCCTTGAACAAGTCAATCATCTTTCTGAATTCTAATGATCTCACCTATAAAATGTGGATATCTAGTTGGGTGTGATGGCCCACACCTATAATCCCAGCACCCAGGAGGTTGAGGTGGGAGGATTTCAGTGAGATCATTAGAATTCAGAAAGATGATTGACTTGTTCAAGGTCACTTAGCCAATAGGCTTTTTTTTTTTTGAGACAGGGTTTCGCTTTGTAGTTCAGGCTGGCCTTGAGTTCACTATGTAGCCCAGGCAAGCCTTGAACTCAGAGATCCTCCTGCCTCTGCCTCCTGAGTGCAGGGTTGACAGGTATGAGCCACCCTTGTAGGTATTTTTAAAGACAAGTTAATTTGAGATGTTTGCATTTTAATGAAGATTAACTTTTAAGTGTTTTGTTTTTTGTTGTGCTTGGTTTGGTTGTTTTGGTTGGGTCTAAAATCCAAAACCATTTCTTACATTTGAAAATTCTCCTTCACATGAATTTTAGGAGGAGACAGATCTTACCTTCTATTATAGAACTGAAAAAGGCCAGTTAATTGCTTTCCCAGCCTTTCACAGCTAGAGTATGCACGTATAATCTAGGTTCAATCCATCTAGTGCATTCTTCCAGAACTGATTAAGAAATATATGCTGAATAAGCCATAGTTGTGCATGCCTATAATTTCATCCCTGAAGAAAGCTGAGACAGGAAGATTGCAAGTTCAAGTCCCACCTGGCAACTTAGTGATTTAATGAGACCCTGTCTTTAAAAAAAAAAAAGGAAGAGAGGGCTGGGTGGGAGGTGGCCCAGTGTGTATTTGCCCAGCTCATGTGAGGTTGTGGATTCAATTCTCAGCACTGCACAATAAGATAATTAAATAAATAAAAAGAGTGAAGTTGATTTTGGCAGTGGTGGGAGAAGTGACAGTAACATTTATAATTGGGGACCATAATGGCAGAAGAGTAAGTTCTAGCCTTTGGGTAGTCTTCTGAGGAGGACAGAGGTGGCACTGATGTCCTTACTGAATTGGTTCAATAGGATTTGGACTAACGTTGTATCTAACTTAGTTCCTTTTGTTTCTGCTGTACTTAAAAAAGTTTGTTAAACTATAATTCGCACATGACATAATTTGCTATTTAAAACATACAATTCAGTGGCTTTGCTTTTTACGGAAAGTGTCACCAGAGTCAATTTTAGAATATTTTCATAACTTTGAAAAGAAACCCTATCGATACCCTTTAGCTATAGCATTCTTGACACCTCCTCTTATTCCCTCTTTATCCCTGAAAAATCACTAATCTACTTTCTGACTATGGCTTTCTTTCCTCTGGCCTTTCATAGGGATGGGATCTGTAGCATGTGATCATTGTGACTGGTTCATTTCATTCAGCAAGTATGCGAGGTCCATCTGTGATGCAGGACAAATTGATACTTCATGCCTTTTTACAGTTCAGTAACGCTTCATTGTGTAGTGCATGTTGTTTATCCATTCTTCTGTCAACAGACATTTAGATCATTTCTACATTTTTGCCTGTTATAACTAAGGCCACTATGAGCATGCATCTACAAATTCCTGTGTAAATGTTTTCATTTTTTCTGTCCAGATCTAAGTCTCCAGGCTTTCTGGTGGTTCTGTGAACTACAGAAAAACCATCTTCATACACTTCTGTGTGAAGTGACTTCTGTGTTGTTTGTTTGTTTGTTTGTGAGACACGGTCTCACTACATAGTCTGGGCTGGCATTGAATTCACAATCTTTGTGCCTCAGCTTCTCATGTGCTAGGATTGCAGGTATATGCCACCATACTCTTACCAGTTATAGTTTATTCACTTGTAATTTATTCCTCTTGATTACAATGTATAGCAGAAGCATTTGTTAGCAGTTTGTGAAACAAGTTCTGTTAAAATTTAGGACTTTTTGTACATTTTGTTGTTGTTATTTTCTACATTTTTTGTTGTTGCTGTTTTTCATCTGAGGGCCAGATGTTGTCGTGCACACCTGTGATCCCAACACTGGGGAGGTCGAGGCAGGAGTATGTTGTTTTTCTATATTCTCGTGGTTCTTGTTGTGATTTATTTCCTTAATGGCATGTTAAGTTCTTCTTGGAACAAAGATGCACTGTGCTTGCTTCTTTTTCGCAAAGAAATGAAACTTAATGGTGTCCTCCATTTTCATTTATTAAAAGATTTAAGAAAAATAATAGTACAAAATACCTAGATCAATAGCAAAGAAATTTAGCCTAAGTGTTCAAGAGAACATAGGAAGCGATAAAGACATTTTTTGTTCCTTGTTTGTTTTTTGTACCAGGGATCAAACTCAGGACCTTGAGCTTGCCAGGCAGGTGCAGTGCCATTGAGCTACATCCCCAGCAGTGAGGACTTTGGATCATGACAAAGTGCACAACCTGACAGAGGATGGTTGCCAGATATTTGAGTTGTTTCTTATTAGCTTGGAGTCTTGGGTCTGTTTGTTTTATATCTCACTGGGGATTGAACCTATGGGCTTGTGCATACTAGGCAGTTGCTTTACAACTGAGCTCCAGCCTGAGCCTTCATCTCAGTGCCCAGTTTGCTTTTTCAAAATGCCTGAAATAGCTGGGCAGGATGGTATACACCTATAATCCCAGCTACACGGAAGGCTGAAGCAGGTGGATTGGAAGATTGAGGTTACCAGGGTAGTTCAGGGAAATTCTGTCTTGGTGTAAAATAAACGAACAAACAAATTAAAAGGGCTGAGGGCCAGATGTTGTCGCACACACCTGTGACCCTAACACTGGGGAGGTTGAGGCAGGAGTATGCTAAGTACATGCCTAGTTTGGGCGACTAAATGAGTTGGCAAGACCCTGTCTCAAAATTAAAAAGGGCTGGGGATGTAGTTCAGTGCGAAAGAACTGGGTTCACTCCCTAATACTGGAAGGAAAAAAGCCTAAAACAACAGAAAAACGAATCCTATCTTGTTATTCTTCACATGAGGAAAAGCACTAGCAACTCATTGTGGGTGACAAAGGAGAGGTAACGCTGCCATCTGCTGCTCACTAATGGTATGTATTTCCCGTCCTTTATTAGATTTAGAGAGGGTCACTTTGGAAGGCCTTGTTGTAGGACTTTATTCCAATGACCTCATTTCAAGGTTGAGATGTGTGAGGCACATTAAGGTCATATGTCCGAAGACCCAGAAACTATCTAGGTAGCACCCAAATAAATCCCCATGAGCAGAAGCAGGTGTGTGCAGCACAAGAGTACCAGTATGGCTGGAGAATAGCAGGAGAACAGAAGGGATTACAGTGGAGACACAGAAAGAAGTTGGAGGTAATTACAGAGATCCAGGAAAAGGGGTGAGGGATGAAGTAAGAAAACTGAGCAAATGTGGATAGGGTGGCAATAGAGCCTGCTGGGCTCTTTGAGGTACAACAAAGTCTATGTGTTTTGAAGATGTGTGAAGGTTGTTGAGCAAATGTTTTTCAGGAACTAGTCTTGGTGAGTGAAGCAAATTGCTCTGGCACAACTGCATGTAACCAGCTGTAGGTAGCTGCAGATGAAGGCTCAGGTTCCTTGGCTGTGGTGTTTAAAAATACTCACATGGGGGACCGGAGATTTAGCTCAGTGGTTCTGGCACCTGCCTCACAAGTGCAAGGTCCTGAGTTCGATCCCGGTGACCACATAGAATGCTGGGTGTAGTGACTCACGCCCACCAGCAATCAATACCACATACCACAGTGCCGGGCGTGGTGGCTCACGACTGTAATCCCAGCACTCCCAGCACTTGGGAGGCAGAGGCAGGAGGATTGCTGAGTTCCAGGCTTGCCTGGGCTACATAGTGAGCTCAGAGCCAGACTGAACTACAAAGCAAGACCCTGTCTCCAAAAAAACTAAATAAATAACAATAAAAATAAATTAAAAAAATAAAAATATGCACATGTTTGGTATACAATGTTTTAGAAGGAAACATGAAGAATTAATCAAAACATGAACAGAAACACATGATTAAAATTAATATTTTATTTAATGATGTTTAGGTAGAAAAAATAGAGTTTACTAATTTTAATTGCTGAATAATAAAATATTTTCTTTAACTAAAAAAGAAAATAAAAGGCTTGAAAAAAAAAAGCATAAAAAGTGGGCCGGGGATTTAGCTCTGTGGTTCCAGTATCTGCCTTGAAGCGCAAGGTCCCAAGGTTGATCCCTGGTACCACATACCACGTTGCCAGGCATGGTGGCTCACATCTGTAATTCCAGCAGTCAGGAGGCAGAGGCAGGAGGATTGCTGTGAGTTCAAGGCCAGTCTGGGCTACATAGTGAGCTCAGGGTCAGCCTGAACTAAAAAGCAAGACCTTGTCTCAAAAAAACCAGAACAGAACAAAAAATATAAAAGGCATATCAGAAAGTAAAATCAGACTGAGAAAACATAAGAGTGAGACTCACAGTACTGCCCAGTGAGTTGTACTTTTGGGCAACTTATTACTTTTCTTAAATTTCTTTTGGGTCATTGATTAATTCTGCCTACAGAAAAAGAAAACCAAAAATAAAACAAACAAACAAAAAGCAAAAAAACAAGTGCAGCCTATTTTAGCTTCCTCCTGAAATCAAGGCACAAAACAGTTGGTTACCAGGTGGACCCTAAATGCTTCTCTTTCAACCCCCCCCAGTCTCTCAGGAATCCTACACTAGGTGACCATCAAAACGTCTGAGTCTCACGTGCAGTCCTTATATGGTTGTGAGGCTTGGATCAAGTCACTAAGTAGCTCAG
The DNA here is from genome assembly GCA_004025085.1 of Thryonomys swinderianus. Taxonomy (NCBI): domain Eukaryota; kingdom Metazoa; phylum Chordata; class Mammalia; order Rodentia; family Thryonomyidae; genus Thryonomys; species Thryonomys swinderianus. Next base: position 9,945 of record PVIC010034595.1, on the reverse strand, counting down.
AGTTTAGTTTTTCATCTTTAGTTCACTTATCTAAACAATAGGGGAGTGTAACTATGCAGAGGCAAGCTAGGCATGAGTTAATGTCTGACATCAGTTACCTTATAGATCCTTTTAGCCCCAGGAAATGAACAACTACCATAACCCCCATTTCCCTAGGGACAGTACTGAAGCTCAAAGACAGAGTGACTTTTCCCAGGCCCTACAGCTAGAAAACAGCAGACTGCTTGGCTCCTAGGTTTATTGCTCAGAATCTTTGTCTCAGTTAGCTTTGCTGTAAAACGATTTATACCAAAGCACAGTGGCTTAAAAGAACAATCATCTTACTGAGTTCAAAATTCCATTGTATGGTATATTTATATAGTCCACAATTCTGTCTTGGCCAGCTCAGTGATCTGTGCTGGGCTCCCAGGTGGGTCTACAACCCATTGGCGAGTTAGGTGGTGGCTCGATGATCGGACATGGCCTCACCCATGGCAGTTGGTTAGGACACTTCAATTCTCTTCCATGTGGCTTTGTCCTCTAGCAGGGTAGATTAGGGTCATGTACATGGTGGTTTCTGTAGCCTATGGATCAACGGGTTATAGAGAACTTCAAGAAGCTATACACTGAGAAACTATGCCTGAAGTGCTTTGAGGACTGTGTAGAAGAGTCTGAGCCTTCAGCTGATCCTGTGGTCAATGGCATTGTCTGTAGAGCACAGTCCATAGTCCTGCAGGTAGACAATAGTGATGTTGAGGAACTGGTCGAGAAACACTGAGAGGAACTGTCTCCAGAGGAACTTCAGCAACTAGTGCCTGAGCCACAGAGAATGGCAGCTGAGCAGCTTTCTAAAGAGGAAGGGGAGTGTCCACAATCAGTGCTGCAAAGTTCTGAAATAAAAGAAATGCTGTAAAAATGGACAGAACTACAAACATTTGTAAAGAAGACCTGCCCAGACAGAAAAAGCCAATTGTTGCATTCACTTGCTAATGACAGTGTCTTGTCACACTATAGAACGGGGTTAAAGAAAGTACAGAAACAGACAGTCTTAAACCAGTTTTTCATCCTGAAAAGACTGAGATCTAATGAGCCAGAAGCAAGTCCTGGTAGGTACAGATTCTCCCAAGGAAAGGACACCAGAGAACCAGATTCCTGGTGTTCTTTAGAAGGGGATTCCCCTTTCAAACAATAATCGCCTTCCATTTCATCCTCCCTTCCTGCAAGCCAAATATTTAATTTCAATGGTGAGTAAAGTATGAAGCTGTTGTTTCCGGTAAATGAGGCGCATTATATAACTTTTTGGTGAATATACTAGGAAAATTATTGGTGTTTCTTGTAAATTACACACATTATAAAATCCTTTTTATTATGAAGTTAGTTAAAGGGTGCTTTGGGAGGTTTGGAATGTATTATGGGTATTTCCATTATTTCTGATGGGAAAATAGAATTGACAAACCAACTTGAGTTACAAATAGCCCTTGCAAACAAATTGATTTCATAAGACAAAGGCCCACTATAAAATTCTTGAAGTCGTAGCCATGGGCAAGGACTTTCTGAGCAGAACGCTTGTTGCACAGGAAATAGTACCAAAAATCAACAAATGGGATCATATCAAATTAAGAAATTTGTGTGCAGCAGAAGAAACAACAGAGTGAAGAGACAACCTACAGAATGTGAAAATAATTATGCCAGCTATTCCTCACACAGAGGACTAACATCTAGATTTTATATATATATATATATAAAATATCTAGATATATATATAAATATATATATAAAATATATATATAAATATATATATATTTTATATATATTTATATATATATATATATAAAATATCTAGAATAGCCGGGTTTGGTGGCTCACGCCTGTAATCCCAGCACTTGGGAGGCAGAGACAGGAGGATTGCTGAGTTCAAGGCTTGCCTGGGCTACATAGTGAGCTCAGGGCCAACCTGAAATACAAAGTGAGACCCTGCCTCAAAAAAATATATCTAGAATATATATATATATATATATATATATACACACACACATATATATATATGTATATGTATAAAATATATTAGACCATTCCAACGGGCCAACCAAAATAGACACTTTTCAGAAAAAGAAGTACAAATGGCCATTAAATACATAAAGAAATGATCAACATCATTGGCTGTTAAAGAAATGCAAATTAAAGTAATACTGAAGTAATATTTTACTTCTAGAAAGAATGGCCATCATCAAGAAATCAAATAATAACAAATGCTGGACAAGTAAGGGGGAAAAAGAGCCCTCCTACAATGATAGTGGGCATATAAACTGGTACAACCATTATGGAAATTAGTATGTAAAGTTCTCAAAAAATTAAATGTATTCCATTTGACCCACCTAACCCCCTTCTATGTATCTTCCCAAAAGAGTTTAAGAGTACAGGGATATATGCATATCTATGTTTATGTGCATGTCTAGCACAATTCATAACTAAATCTTGAAAGCAGCCTATATGCCCACAAACAGAAGAATGGATAAAGAAAATGTGATATTTACACACAGTAGAGTACTCTGGTACCATAAAGATAAACTTGAGTCATTTGTAGGAAAATGGATACACCTTCAAACTATAATATTAAGTGAAACAAATGAAACACAAACTTAAATATTGCATAGTTTCTTTTCTCTGAGAAACTCGTTATAAATAAAGATCAAAATAAAAACCTATAATAGGAAATAGGGAGATAGATCTTTTTCAAAGGGAAAGGGAATCAAGAGATGTGGGCAGTAAAGGAGGAATTAAGATGTGCTCTGTATACGTACCAACTCCACACAAAGAATGTAAACATTGTCCACTGGAAACACTAATAAAATTCTTTTAAAATACTCTATTGTCCATGTATACGTTCTCTTCACTCATTCATCCATTGATGTGCATCTAGACTGATTCCAAACCTTGGCTTTTGTGAATTGTGCCTCGATAAATAAGTATATGCAGGTATCTCTATATAGCATGCTGGTTTAATTCCTTCAGGTGTATACCAAGGCGCACTCTAGCTGGGTAACATGGTAGTTCCATTTTTAGTTTGCTGAGGAACTTCCATACTGATTTCCACTGTACCCTTTCCTTTTGAAAACTTTATTTTGAGACAGACTCTTGCTAACTTCAAAGATGGCTTTGGATTTTCAATCCTCCTGTGTCAGCTTCCCACTTAGCTGGGATTACAGGTATGCACCACTTCTCCTAGCCATGAATTCCCCCTTTAAACAAACATTTACTGAGCACAATATTACATAAGTCCTGGATATTAGGAATACAAAATAAATAACACATCGTCCCTCTTCAGAGGGAACTTACTTAATTTAAAAAAAAAAGTCAAATTGGCCAGGCGTGGTGGCTCACGCCTGTAATCCCAGCACTCGGGAGGCAGAGGCAGGAGGATTGCTGAGTTCAAGGCTTGCCTGGGCTACATAGTGAGCTCAGAGCCAGCCTGAATTACAAAGCGAGACCCTGTCTCAAAACAAAAAAAGTCAAATTGGCATTGTAATTTAGCAATGATAGAGAGAAGTTCAAAGGGTTATGGGACCAAAGAGGAGCCCTAAACTAGCTAGGAAGGTAGAGAAGGCACCTACAAAGAAAGCAAGGAAGGTGTTTTGAAGAGGGCTCAGTGGGTATAAGACTTGTAAATGACAGAAAATACAGACTGTATAGGGACTTAGAAGTGATCTATGTTACTAGAAGAAGTAGTTGGAGGCAAGAAGTACAGAGAGGTGAGAGGTGAAGTTAAAGAGGTAAATAGCTTAAACTTGAACTTAAGAGCATTGGAGGGCTGGGGATATAGCTCAGTGGCATTGTGCCTGCCTGGCAAGAACAAGGTCCAGAGTTCAATACCAGGAACCAGGAAAAAAAAAGCATTGGAATCCATCCAAGAAAAATGAGATGTTTGCACAAAGACTTGAATGCAAATTTTGTAACAGCAGTTTTAGTACCAAAATTGGAAACATTCCAAATGTCCATCATCTGATGAATAAAAAAATATAATATGGAATAATAGAATATTACTCATCAATAAGAACCAATAAGCTATTGATATGTTCTAACATAAAAAAGTTATATTTATTTGTGGTCATGAACAAAATAGATTGGGTGTCTTAAAAATAGGAATTTAATTTCCTAATTTTTTTATTTTATTTTTGAGACAGGGTCTCGCTTTGTAGTTCAGGCTGGCCCTGAGCTCACTATGGTGCCTAGGCAAGCCACCATGAACTCAGCAATCCTCCTGTCTCTGCTTCCTGAGTGCTGGGATTACAGGCGTGAGCCACCACGTCCGGCATTGTGGTATGCGGTGTTGATTGTTGGTGGGCGTGTCTCCACGCCCAGCATTATATGTGTTTACCGGGGATTGAACTCAGGACCTTGTGCTTGCAAGGCAGGCACCGGAACCACTGAGCTAACCCTCCGACCCCTAGTTTCCTAATTTTGAAGGCCAAAGTTCAAGATCAAGTATTAGTAGAGTTGATTTCTTCTGAGGCCTTTCTTCTGGGCTTGTAGATGGCCACCTGTCTTCACATGGGCTTCCCTCTATGTGTGTAAATATCCTAATCTCTTTTTCCTATAAGGACTTGAGTTATGCTAGATTAAGTTCCATTTTAATCACCTCATCTTACCTTCAGTACCCCTTAAAAGACTATCTCTGGATACAGTCACATTTTGAGGAACAGAAGATTAAGACTTCAACATATGAATCTGGGAGAGGGTGCTACAATTCAACCTATAACAGTAGCCATACACAAAAGCAATATGTTTTATACTTCCATTGTATGAAATTTCAGTGACAGAAAGCACAATAAATTGCTAGGGGTTAGGGCAAACAGGGATTGACTGTAGAGTAGGAAATCAGACAACAAAGGAATTTTAGGGGCATGATAGAAGTATTCTAAAATTGAATTTTTTTTTTTTTGAGACAGGGTCTCACTTTGTAGTTCAGGCTGGCTCTGAGCTCACTATGTAGCCTAAGCAAGCCTTGAACTCAGCAATCCTCCTGTCTGCCTCCTGAGTGCTGGGATTACAGGCGTAAGCCACCACGCCCGGCACTGTGGTATGTGGTATTGATTGCTGGTGGGCGTGAGTCTCCATGCCCAGCACTGTATGTGGTTACGGGGATCGAACTCAGGACCTTATGCTTGTGAGGCAGACACCGGAACCACTGAGCTAACCCTCCGGCCCTTAAAATTGAATTTTGATGATGTGTGTACACCTTATAAGTTTATTGAAACTCATTCAGCTATATAAATAAATAGGTGAATTTTTAATATTTTTTATTTTATTAGTACATGTTTTCAATTCAAGCAGTTTACAATCATCTTGGGGAGTGGTTATCTGTACATATTACAGCTTGTTTTTTTCTTAATTCCCTCCCCCTCTTACTCCTCTTCTCTTCTTCCTGTTGCCCTATCCTCTTTTTCTTACTTGACAATATTATTTGTCTTAGCCTATATTATGGAATATACTATTTACATTTATTGGGATTGTTAGGTTCCTGTACATGGCACATCTTTATTCCTCTCATTTTCCCTTCCCCTCCTCCTCTCAGAGATTTGTCCCCTTATCCCTTTCTATCTGTCTTTTATCATCTTTTTTCTTTGGAGTTTGCCTCATTCAAATAAGAGATACTACATGGAGTTTAAGCTTTTGTGTCTGGTTTATTTCACTCAACATTATATTTTCCAGGTGCATCTGTTTTCTTACAAATGTCTCAAATGTGTCATTCTTTATAGCCAAGTAGTATTCTATTATATATAGACCACATTTTCTTTATCCAACCATCTGTTGGTAGATATACAGGCTGCTTCTAGGACTTAACTATTACAAATTGTGCTGCTATAAACAGTGGTATGCATGTATTGCTGTAATATAATGACTTAAGATGTTTATGATTTATAAATTGTTCCCCAATTAAAATAAAGCAGTAGGAGCCCCAGAAGAATGTGCATGGGGTGGGGGAGTCAGAGTGAGTTTGGCATTAGAATCATCTTTCTGTTGTTAGTGTGGGGGACAGGCAGGAGAAGGCAGACCTGCAGACAGGGAGGCTGAGATAACAGGCCTGTGCTCTGGGATACAAGGTAAGGATGGAATAAACCTCTTAAGAGAGGTGATCTTTGGAAAATGTGGCTGCTAGGAACTTCTGCAGAGGCAGGCCAGTTTTCTAGATGAGGAAGTGCCTGTTGAAAGCGCCCAGCCGATGGATAGCTCCTTTGTGTGATTTAACAAGGTTCTGAAAGGTGGAGTTTATAGACAGAGGCTGAGGATATTTTTTGAGGTGGTAGTGGCAGGTAGAAAGAAACCAGACCTTTCCAGGATGGGGAATGAAGGCCATTTCTCACTGTTCTCTCAATGTTGCCTCACACTCCCCAGCCCAGTTTGGCCATACCACAGTTTGGTGGCTCCCTTATGGCGCAGCCTTGACAATGGTGCTGAGTGGGCCCCAGCTAGACCAGAGATCAGACTCTGAGTCACTCAGAGAAAACTCAGGAAGACAGATATATGTAGCGGGGACATCTCTTTAAATTTTTTAAACAACTGTTGTGAAAATATCCTGAAAAGAGATTAGGGAAACAACCCCATGGGGCTTGCCATCTAGAACTGGGGTGGAGGGAAGGTAGGCTGGATTTGGAAGGTATACACAGACACAGACACACACACACACACACACACACACACACATTCCTAACAAGTGGAGGGGAGCAGATAAGGATGCACAGAGGTGGGATACCAGCTGAAGGAAAGGAGTTTAGAGATGATAGAACTTGGGCAGGAAATTTTAGGTGTGGACTCTGGTGAACCATGTAGTTGCTTTCTCTAAACCCATCACACACTACCCAGGTCCCCAAGTCCCCAGTGTTATTGGATTTCTCCTGGCAATTGGAAGCTGAAACACAACGAGACCATGTTAGAGGAGGGACAGTAGTTCCACCTGGGCTGGGGGCCTAAACCACAGGAGGTGGTAAGAGGGAGACCATGGGAGACACTTGTTAGTTTTCAGACACAGAAGATACAGTGGAGTAGAGGGCAGTGTGTCAAAGTGTAGGAAAGCAGGACACAAAAGCATGTTGCTGTTGGATAACACTGTCACTGCAGTCTGACATTGCCAGAGAAAGAAACAGATCCTGAAGTGCTTAAATGCTCTTTTCTTCTTTGTTAAGAAATTGGGATTTTATCTTGTATAGTATCTGAAATCCATAGGAAATCAAGCAGGATTTTAAGTAAGGAGTAGCACTGTTAGATCCACCTCACCTCTGTGTGTGTGTGTGTGTGTGTGTGACAGAGAGAGAGAGAGAGAGAGAGAGAGAGAGAGAGAGAGAGAGAGAGAGAGAGAGAGAGAGAGAGAGAGAGAGAGTGAACAGGCATAGAAGAATTTATAATTTTTTAATTTTTAGATAGGGTCTTGCTTTGTAGTTCAGGCTGGCCCTGAGCTCACTATGTAGCCCAGGCAAGCCTGGAACTCAGCAATTCTCCTGCTTCTGCCTCCAGAGTGCTGGGATTACAGACATGAGCCACCACACCCAGCATTGGGGTGTGGTACTGATTGCTGGTGGGCGTGAGTCACCATGCCCAATATCATATCATTGTATGTGGTTACAGATCAAACCAGGGACCTTGTGCTTGCTAGGCAGGTGGCAGAACCACTGAGCTAAATCTCTGGCCCCATAGAAGAATTTATGAGGCAGAATTTAGGAAGTACACATTCAAAGAACCACAGTGCAAACTCTTAAGAAAAAGGTGTATGATATTTTGGGGCTGGGAATATTTATGTTTTTGGCAGTGCAAATCTGTAGCATTCATAAAACTTTAGGAAATTTGGGTTTGGTTTACCCATAGAAAGATAGTGGCATGTTTTACAAGAACATAGCATGAGGCCAGACTATTGTTTGTTTGTTTGTTTGAAATGGGTTATCTAAGATGTTTGACCTAGAAACATTTGAACTTTCTCAATCTTTTATCATAATATCAGCTTCTTCCTTTTACTTTCTTAACTAACCTAATTTATGTCCTTATTGTGTTTTTAAAGAATTTAAGGAGTGGTAGCCCTGAAAGAAAAGACACATAAATAACCTAGGGAGTGCCAATATGGAAAACCGGTAATTTTGACTGTGTCACTGTATTGTAGTTTTCATAGAAGTATGATTTTTAAAATTATGATTTTTGTCTTTTCTACCTATATTTATTTCTTCCATCTCACCCTCCCATATACACACACTTATTCTTAAGGGATGTGGGATGGGGGAAGGCCTGTCTTCTTATGGCTGCCTCAGGCTGAATGGGCAATAATCCTGCCTCATCAGGGAGCAAAAGTCTCCCTCTGACTGATTTATTTTATTTTTTATTTTTTATTTTTGAGACAGGGTCTCGCTTTGTAGTTCAGGCTGGCCCTGAGCTCACTATGGTGCCCAGGCAAGCCGCCGCGAACTCAGCAATCCTCCTGTCTCAGCCTCCCGAGTGCTGGGATTACCCTCTGACTGATTTAAAGGAGACAAAGCAAGATGGGTTTTGTTATTTGAGTAATTGTCATCTTCTTTCTTTTTTGAGACAGGGTCTCACTTTGTAGTTCAGGCTGGCCCTGAGCTCACTGTAGCCCAGGCAAGCCCTGAACTCAGCAATCCTCCTGTCTCGGCCTCCTGAGTGCTGGGACTACAGGCGTGAACTACCACGCCCTGCACTGTGGTATGTGGTATTGATTTCTGGTGGGTGTGAGTCACCACGCCCAGCATTGTATGTGGTTACCGGGGATCAAACTCAGGACCTTGCGCTTGCGCTTGCGAGGCCAGTGCCAGAACCACTGAGCTAAATCTCTGGCCCCCAGAATTATCATCTTTTGATAGTCCACAGATCTGTGTCTTAGAAACTGGTATTGTAGATAAAGGGGGACACAACAAAGTAGTTTTTGGAACAGAAACAAGAGTAGATAAGGAGGAGCATGAATTTCTTTTTAAAGCAGAAATAAAACTTAAACAAAAAAGGACTGATGATAAAGAGGATCTGAAGCAGAGAAGGTGCAAGGAAGTTAGGGATGTGATGGAGACATCCCCCCAAGGGACAGAGGAATAGAAATAAGAGAGTTAATTGGGATATCCACGACCTGATTCTGTATTTTACTATAGAGTCTTGGAAGAAAATATTGAAAAGTAAGGCTTTTTTATCTAGCCCACAATGTATGGAGTGCCTGCTAAGGTTCTGTGTGTAAAGGTAGTATGCATAGGAGTGTTCACAGCCTCCTCCTGTGGCCCCAGCAGAAGTGTGTCTTTCAGTTCACGAGCCAAGTTAGACACTGGGGTTGATCCTAACTTCTTGCTTAAAAGGTTACACACACACACACACACACACACACACACACACACACACCCATTTCTGATCACTGAGGCTTTGAAGGAAGTTAGATTTCCCCGGTTAGCTTATCAATAATGCTCACACTGATAAAAGACTATATAACAATTCAACTGAATGAAAAATAGACAACACCTTCCACAAACAATATTCTGTTGCTCAATAAAAGGGATTGTAGAGCAGAACAATATTTAATTCAGTTCCATACATTCATCCATTCGGTTATCAATCAACAAATATTTGCTAAGGTACTAGCCTAAGCTAGTGGTGGCCAAGTCAGGATGCTGGAAATTCAAGCATGAAAAGGCCTTTGAAGAGGTCCCATGGGAACTGAGGATCTACTGCATGCTATCTTCTTGAAGATTCAAGCCTTCAGTTCATCTTTAATATTAGAGGTGGCCCCACAATCCCTGCCATTCCTTTTTCCATCACCTCTCTTCCCCTATTGCTTTGGAAGATGTGCTATGAATGTCATGGCCATCTTTAATCTTGTCAACCTTTCCATGTTCATGTTGTTAACTGGAGAGTTGTCTCTACCATATCTTCAGCTTTTCTTGCTCTTCCAAGTTTTTCTTCCTTCCTTCCTTCCTTCCTTCCTTCCTTCCT